>QRAM01000057.1:16894-49001 GCA_013436055.1 Halocynthia roretzi | reverse complement strand
GATTTGTAACTTTTACAGTGTGTGACGTAATCAAAATAGCAGTGAAGTCGACCGGATAGGACCTGATATTAATCTCGACTAGTCGAAGCTCTGACGCAGAAAGCTTAGCCCAAATAATTTGTTTCGCGTCATAGAAAGACATAAGAGGTTTTATTCGACTTTGATGGAATTGTACGTCATGTCTATTTTAACCTTCATCGCATGAACAAACGTCCATCATCCACTGTGCGGATATCCCTATATTTCTGATCAAATGCCATTGTACGTATACAGTTTACAATTTATGCATTGTGAAATATACTTCTTGTATCGAATTTACATTTAACGTATGATAAAACGGTATCTGGTTCCCGAAACGAACCTCCCCTTTCCTGAACCATCTTCCACAATTTTTTGCGGAATTTGCTTGGATGGAAAATGACAAATATACTCGTTTCCTTTTATCATCTACTCGAAATAGTACCTAGTCAAGAATAATACGGTAGGAGAGTCATTGCATGAAATAAATCAAAACTGAAGTAGCACGAAGTCCTTCATTAAATCCCGAGGGGTTTGTCAAATGCAGCATCGTGTGGGTTATACTTATTTACCGTGGTAAGTTCAAAATACATTGCGGTATTGCGTAGTTATTGGTATTGGAATTCTTACCAGAGATATTCAAGGGGGAAATATCATATCATATGCATGAAGATGAATCACAACAAACATTCCATGACAAATATCCCCAGGGCAGTTGAATTCGCAACAGCTCAAACTTTCATATGCATTATTTCACTTATCTTATCTAGGTAGTTTAAAAGATTTGCAGCCCACAAGAAGTCAATCGAATATATATTTATGTCTTACCCGAATTTGTTGGCACAGTAATTGATTTGTCCCATTCGCATCCCCTTGCAATGTCGAATTATCTAAGTTTGTTAAATTGGATGGAAATCCGGTAAAGTAGTTCAAGTCATTTGTTGTATTCTCTTGTGTAGATGTCACCTCTGCATCCGTAAAAGCAAGTGATTCATTTAACGATTCCATTGCTGGATATAGGGATGACGCCAATGTAACATTTATCATTATGAATTTGCTTTAAAAGCCAAGTTAAGTATGAAGTTGTCGATGATCAATTCAACATATTTAAATCTTAGATTTTCTGAAGAAAAGAAAGAGAAAAAATAGGGTTAAAATTCCTGCCATACTAAATACCGCTACCTCAATGAAGAGAACTATCTGTAATATATGAAATGTTGTACATTCACCATGTATATGGTCTGTATATCGAAACCAAATGCCGCAAAATGCAAATAAATAATGCATGGTACATTTTTACAGATTACATTTAATGGTTGGTATATTAACACAATATAAGATTGTGGAAATACTGTTTTGATTTAGTATGCATATTCAATTTACTACTATGTTTCCTTACATATTTCCTCAAGTTTATGTCTATATAATTCATGAAATGCATCAGATTTTGATAATATAATATAGTACGCAAGTAATGTGATGCATACTGCTGCATTAAAAGAGTTATCTCGTACGTTACAAAGTTAGACACAAAGCATTTTCTAAGATTTCACTGGGTATTCACTTGAACAAAGTTAACAATTTTATACAGTATACCAATTATACCCACACTTGTCATGTAATGAACAGTTCATATTCATCTTCTACACTTGATGAAAATCATTAAATTCAACCTGATGGCATATTGTCAGATTAAGCGATACGTTTGGCGTCTCACTGCTGCTAATCGGATTGCTTTAATGATATTTGAACCCTGTTTGAAGCCATATCTACTCTTTTTAAAGACATCTATGTATTCTTACAACATCAAAGCACTCTTAACGTCTCACTGTATCAGCAGCTACACGTCAAGTCAATTTTACAACCTTGACTCTTGCGAGTTCGATTCCCAAAGGGACCTTCAATTTTCAAATATGTCAGGCGTGTAACACCCTGCGCTCGAGTTTGCGCTGCGAACGTGGCAAAGAATTTTCCACAGAAACCTATTGTGAATAATCACAGACGTGTTAAATTCGATCTATCTAACCTAATGAGCCTTGAACGTTGGCAATGGCCACAGCACTTCTCCTACTCTTAGCTACATCCTCTATCATCAGACATAGATTATGCGAAGGAATAATTAAGGTCTGAAAACACTTGCACATTTGCCACAGTAGGTCCTTCCATATAAGAATAAATCTTACAAGTACTGTATACAATATAGAGTGTAACGGGAGATGACGATCTGTAACTCTATAACGGAAGAATGGACAGATGAAACTTGAGACATCTGGGTCGTACTATTCTTATTGCCCTACAAGATTGTTGTCACTGAACACAGGCGATTTGAAAGCGCAGTTAAATAGTTTTAAAGGAAATGAAAAATGTGAATACAATAATCATAGTTTGTAAGGCCATTCCGTTGAATGTCTGTAACGCTTCGAAAACCCCGTTTAAACTTTTCCTCCACAGAACTGGAATACTAGTAGACCTTATATAAACCAACAATATTTCTAATTTTCAAGCCTGTTCTCACTTGACTTGGAAGAATTGTTCTCCCGTTGCTGCTAAACCAATGCTACATCAGTGATTATCAACCTTTTTACCTCATTCCCCCATTCCTAGACTCAATAGATGCATTTCAATACTATGTATATAATCCTAACGAAGATTGCAGGTAATGGTAGTCGCACTCCCCGTGCTGATAGAGTCAAATTTTCAATCTACAAATCTGTAATCCCAATTTCTCACTTAAAATGAAAGCTTGCCTCCGTAATTTTCTGATTTTTTGTTTTTGCTACCTCCATTAGCTTATCGTCTCGCATTTTACGAGTCGACTCATTTCCAAAGGATAAGTACGTAGATCGTCTGAATAGTACTTAAGTGAAAGGCGGATATGAAATATATCAGTCCCGGGGTAGTATAACTAAGCATACTTATCTATCTACGAGTTGACAGATCATGCCATTTATCAGTCTTCACCTTGCTGAACACGTAATTGCTACGTCAAACTATGTTGCTGCTGTAAATATTCAATATTTAAATATTGGTTCTGGAGATTGATAAAGAGTCAGCTTATTTCAAGCCTTTAACAGAATACACATTGTCCTAACATCATACTAGTAATTAATTAACATGCATGTAACAGCTTCATATATAAGACGTGGTTACAACTGCCGAACAAAACAATCTCATTTGCGCATTACCAATGCTTTTATTAATTCAAATTCCAGTTTAAAAGGGAGAATACATTAACACAGATTGGCACGGCAATACTAAATTCGGACTAACTTAATTTCTATTAAGAAAAATCGTTAACTAGTACCATAGAACTGAGAAATCGAACTAACTCCGAAAGCTGCAAAACTGAATTCTGTCGATGTGGTTTTTTATTTTCAGTTCGAATTATTACTTAATTACGTCACAAAGGTCACTGATGACGTATGTGAATATATCTATTGCATTTCCAGCAGATCTGTTTCGAAAACATTTTTGCACATTGTGCAATAACAGGATAAACACGAAGACCTTCATATGGTTAAGTCATATTTGCGTGACAGTACAAACAGAACAAAGTGCAAAAGAGGTTAGGTTCACTCGGGTTGCAACATAACGTTGAAAAACTGCTGTAACTTGATATAGCGACATATTTCTTTCCTTCTTAACCTTAGCATTCAACTTCTAGAATCTAGACGTTCTCGAAAAACTTACGAAGCTTAAAACCCTTACCAATGCATGATTTTTGTCATTTATGACCTAATCATTCGCAAACGTTGTATTAATGTGTAGCACTGACTAATACATACAGTAAGAGTATAATTCTGTGTTTAATGTACATTATATCACGCATGTGTAATATTCCTGCATTATGCAACCGGAAACCTCGTGCAAAACATCGTGATAGTGAATGAGCTTCGTAGGCTGATAGCCATTGAGCGTTGTGCGCAAGTTTTTAACTTTAGTTTTGGCTTTCCTTGCTCTAGTGTAATAAATGGATTCTTTTTTGCTGACGTTATTTTAAATCTAGTAAGTACCTGCATTACATGTATAGCCTTTAATAGTTTGTACTTTGTATGTATGCTGGAATCAATTTAAAAACTGAATTTTAAGTAGACAAACGACAGTATTCAATATACAAGACAGGGTGGTCCAACATTATGAGCATTATCAGCATGTGAGGTCGAAAAGCTGTCTCACCAAAGTTCAGGAACCGCATATTTAGTGACTCACTGAAATTCAGGATATTTGAACATAAACAAAGCACACTAAAATATTTTGAATAGATTACAAACCATCGTAACTGAAGTCGAATCCCTTAATTGATCCTAATCACTGCAAAACAAACATTACCGCTTCAAAACATATCCATACACAACGTACGCTGCGGGGATGCAAAATATCATGCACCAGTTTGACCATACTTGCTAGATAGATACACCATACATTACGGTGCTTGCAAACTAAAACCTCCCTGAATTTATTAAACTGTTAAATTTATTTTATCATCAAAGTTCATTCCACTCTACTTTAATGAAACTAAATATAAAGTGTTTACACTATCTAATGCTTGTTGAACCACAGACCATCTCTAATAAACCATAGATAATTTAAAATTAATCTAAAATAAACCGGAATAAGGAAATTCGTAACGGAATATACAGCTGACCTTTCAAAGCTAAGCTCTCGGTTGCAAGAAAATAGAGAAAAATCAAGCGACGAGCTAACAATGCCTCGACTGGTATATCACACATCATGCAATCACTGCCTATCCCTTCCCGACATTCGTATTGCATTTGTCATATGAAAGCCACAGGGAGTTCTATATACAAGCCCTTGAATATAGCGAAAGCACTAAACTTCCGATATACATATATGTACAGGCACATATTGCAATGAATCATAAGTTATTCCCAAACACAGATTCTACGTATATTCTGCATGATTTTATAAACTGAATCATTTGATACAATAGTTTGCTATAAGCTACAACTCACCCTACCTTGCAGGGAATATATAAAGTCCTTTCCCAATTTGAAGAGCAGGAAAAGCACAGTGTGATCAGTGGTTTATTCCACACCAAATCAGCCTCAGCGAAATTAAATATGAAAAAAACCTATGCCACGTCCATCAAGTACTATAGAATTATATTAAATGTATTAAAACTGTAGAAAACTACTTTTTCTGAATATTCACTCCACATTCGTTAGAAATTCCTCATATTTATCTCATCGTTTGCCATTGCATTCATTTTTTAAAACATTGTACAATACCCAACCCTAATGTCCTAAGATCTATCAGACTGAACTCATAATACCCAACCCTCATTACTTAATTTTTTTTCCAAAATGAACTCATACTACTGAGTCACACTGCAGCGACTCGATCACATATTAACTAAGCTAGCGGGAAGCAATAGTTGAGTCTACGCTACCAGGCAGGAAAACAATCATTCTGTTGCTATGTAATAGAGAAACAGTTGTGGCAAATGGTCGCAAAGTTGTATCATATTTCATAGGCGTTTTTTTCATATGGAGCGGTTGCATGCGACCTTACTACTGAATATAAAGCACTGAATGAAGGATTTATATAGACAGTGAACAAGCGAACGATGTGAAGGCTCTCTATTTCCCATTTCTTTTGCAAAACACTGTGCAATAATATAGGAAGATAGACGCCGCAACCGCCCACTCGTGAGAAGAGAGTCAGATTTTCTCAATTAAAGGGGTCAATTTGTTCTATATAGAGTGTGGAATGCGTTACGTATATACACATGATCTTATAGTTGCAGAAACAAATAGTATAGTTATTACAGTGTAAAATAATGCTTTATCGGTTCCCAAGCTGCCTTGATACCTGCAATTTCACTAATGCAAAGTATATATACCGTGGCGGGGAATTGAACAGGTGGCTAGTTCTCACGGAGCACTACAATCTAACTGAAGTAATAAAATATATGGATTATATGTATTAGTCCCTTCCCAATAATATTTTTCTAACTAGTCTCTTTCCATATGCTAGGCTAGTAGTAGAGAAAGTGGATAAATCGATTGATGTCAGCCTGCTTATGGTATAAAACGTCTGAACAGTAAGCCCACCCGATGCTTTGAAACAGTATTCAGCACTCTACTGTACTGCACTGTACACAGAGAATATTTTACGTAGTAAGCTCTTGAAAACCACTTTAATCCCTCTCGCCCTACTTTACCTCACCGAACGGGGTAACAGTACATACCTAATCGCATTATACGTACTTTTAAACTTACTTCATAATCTCTTCGTATGTACACTGAATATATAAAACTCTTATAACTTCAACTGTTTACTGGTATCCAGGTAGTCTCTCGTATAGACGGTTGCCCGCCTCCAAAAACATACCTAGTCGAAATACCCATGGATAAATTGAGTATGACGTACTTAGATTTAAAATTGATTTGAGTCATGAACATAATGATAATTTTAACAGTGACCAGACTAGAAATAAACATGCAGTGGCGAACCGGTTGAAAATAGCGTCTCTATGGCAAGTACTGAAATTGCGCTCCTGTTCAAAATTCTGACGCCGATCTTTAAGAATTTACCATTGTTCAACTTGAAATACAAATCAAGTTCGATAATCTATTATTTAACAACTTATAGCAGTACTTGAAAATGACCACTTCACCCGTCATGATTTCACTTAATTTGTTTTCACAATCTAAGGGCTTGTCTGAATTTAGCAGAAAGTTAATGCTAGTGGCGGCTAGGGCATTTGCTATATCTCCAATACCTAGAATACATTGTCAAGTCGTGAGTGGCCAAAAATTGGACATATAATATAATAGTACTGTATATTCCTCAACTTATATTCGAATAAGGCGGCCTCTAGTTTTCCAAATGTTTTTGCATAAATTCAAACCATTATAAACAAAATACCTCAGCCAACACATAATACGACCGCGAAATATGATAATATCGTTATTTATGATTAAAATCTAAACCTGATGCAGCCTCAGGCACTGGTTAACCAACATTCTTCCGTCTCTGTACCGGTCTCACACTGCCTTTTGTCTGTCCATCCTCAGCATCAGAATGTAACCGTGAAATAGCTGTCGAGGTTCATTCAACTAATACTTTCACTATAAAGGACTTCTTGCTCGAAAAATCTTTAATACTTTGTCCTTAATTCACTTTGCTGCCTAACACTGAACCGAGGCTGAACTGAATCTAAACAAAACTAAACAACGTGTACTTGATCTATTGTTACGTGAAACGTCACAGAGTTGAACTAGGTAACTGCCTTCTGACCCGAAAACAAAACCTACCCAAGTACCCTTAAAAGAATTTTATTATTTTTGCTAATAGCTACCATGATTACCAGAGCAAATTAACGCCAAGTCATCCGTTAATACGAAGTAAGGTGGTTTTCCTATATGGAAAACTAATTAATAAATAATGATAGATCCTTTACCTCTTGACGAGTTTTCATCGGTTGACTAAACCAACAAAACGACTACCTGTGTCCGCTGAGATATCGTCGCATAGCGATTTAATACGAGAGTCTAGATATGACATTCATTTTATCAAGGGACCTTATGAATGAACGTCTCACATAGAAGAAACTTATGATTTCGTTCACGCTACCGCTGCCTGCTCATACCACTTCAAATTCCTAAGATTCCCTCACGCATATAAATTGGTGTGAGATAAATGTGGGGAAATAGAAATTCAAAAATATGAATTATGGAAACTGATTCTGAAAAGAAAATTAAACTCAATACTGCAAAACAATATTAATTAACCTCACTTTTTTCATTTAGAGTCTACTAAGACTAAAAATTGTTACAGTATCACTAATGGTGTAAATGGGTTTCAGCAACTGGGAGAACGCTGAGGTCCGTAAGGCTGAAGTTGGGAAGGAAGGGAGAGTATACGCCATTGGAAATAAACGGGAAACTGAAAGGTGGATAAATGCGAGGGAACGGCCATTTCACTCCTGCTTAGAGCGTTTTCTCACTATCTAAAAATCGACAAACGCTGTTTTACTTTGAATTCTATAAAAATAATTATCTGTTACATAGGTAATCTCAACGTTACGAAGGTTGGTATAGGTGGCGTGGAGCATTTCAGTTATTCAGTTAACAGTAATAACTCATATTTCGCATGGCTTTGATTCATACCAACCACATACTTGTGATGTAACGATACAATAGACCTAGATGGATGAGTAGGACTACTTCATCACTTGACTTAAATTCACTTTCATTGTTAGTTTGTAAACTAGATATCTTTTCAACCTTCCTGAATTTAATACGCATTCATGTAGTATAATACACACCCCAGCTATGATGTCTAAATAGCAGAAAAAGCTCTATACCTATGTATAATATGTACCTCGACTCGACTCGAGTCAGAACTCAAGTCAGTGTGATCATATGCACTCATTAAATCGCATTCCCTCACACAGCATAAAGACGAGCGCTGCATCGGCATTTTAAATATTTAATTGGACTCAAATATTAACTTGTGGTTTCGTTTGAGTTGTGAGACTGAAGTGGTGGAACGCGAGTTTCTATAAAGTGCATACGCTCAACTAACCACTGCATATTTTCCTAACTTTATAATGTACACAGTTGTTCCGTATCAGGGCGTGGTTGTGGGTGTGACATTTAAAGTCAAGTCGAGTCGAACAAATTGAAGTCAAGTCCAAACAAAAGTTCCCTTCAGAGGTCATCTGAGTAATATGATTACAGTTGATTGTACAAATTAAAATTCTCTTTTTTTAAAGTAAAATAAATGTACAGTGGGTCCTGTAACAGTAAAACACGGCTATCCCGTTACCTATAATTACCGATATAGTACAACCCCGATTATACATTCAGATATAACGGGATGCATAAATGAACCATTTTATTCTTTCCAGTATGAATATGAACCTCGATTTAACCCTGCTGTCGTATTTATTGACGAAATTAACTCAGATTGTGTATATATATTGATAAAATGCCTCAACGTTTGTCTGTCTGTCTGTATGTTATGTAACCCCACTGTGACACTGTGACCCCACTTTTTCCCCGCTGACATTTTATAGACTCAAATGATCGCCTTAAAAGGTGCTTGCTCTGCTTTTGTACGTATATACACTATAAACTAAGAGAAACGAACTGCCATTTTGGTAGTATTAAATACCGATCAAAGGTTATAAAATAAGCCCAATTTTAAATTTTACCGTAACCCATTAGAATAACAAAAAAATTACAGAAAATACACTCAAACTCAAAATCGATTATGTTTCAAGAAATAGGTCATTGACCTATTTCATGACGTCGTAATTATGAATGAAAACGGTATTTGTAATCCCGTTGTTGAGCAAGTTTTATCAGGAAGTCGAAATCTGTGAAGCCAAAGGGCAAATGCAAAAAGTTTATCCGAACTAGAATGGTCCTGTATTGACGAGTATACGGATGTTTGCATAATTGACAATTCATTTTAAGTCATTCTCTAATTCCTAGTCGGAATTCTCTAATGTTCCTAAGTACATATCTATATTTTAGCTCTTTATAAAATAGGCTACACGTGTAAATACGTAAAAGGGCAACACAGGTACAACTACTATATACACTGTATTATTTATGACGGTAAACATTAAAAATATATATATTTATAGGAGAACGTTCGTTCAACTTGTAATTTTTCCATTCCCATTCAGTTATTGTAAAAATATATCAATGTAAACGTATTTAGTATTTCTACACGCTAATTCTAATCATGAAATCCACCATAGGCTGGTCACCACCACCAGTGGTTTAACCAATATCTGAGTATAGCAAAATAGTCAATAACAGAAAACAGAATTTTTAAAATGTAGAGATTTTACATCTTTTCCAATACGACGGTTGATATAGCAGAAATGAAATGACTCATTTCTTGACCTTGCGTTTGAATATTTTGTGTCTCCTGTATTTTATAATTTGACATGAATTACATTATTCCCTTACATATGATATGGGGAATCTGATACACGGACGTCAAAGCCCATTAAAAGCGTGCAGTATTTTTAACCACTCACCAAGTGGATTGTAATGATTTATTCATGGCGATTCCGAGAATTTCTTTTTTATGCAAACCGCCTGACATTGATGTAGTCGTATTTATTTGTTGAAAGCCATACACATGAAACAAATACAATGCATAAAATATTCAGTGTTTAAATTCATATTTTTTCAATTTCTCGCCCTGGCCATTTGCGTCATAGTATACATTTTTTATGCAACCCAGTATTCAACACCTATTATTTTAATGTACCTAATGGTGTCTCGTCAGCTACATAAACAAATATTTTCATTATGTGTTTCCGATAAATTGATTTGTGCTTGGCTCTCGTGACGTAGAAAATGTCATTAAAGACGGTCGAAATCTAACAAACAAAGGACTCACCCATTATTATTTACCAAAACTGCAACACCTTTTAATAATAATATTGCTTCATATAGCTTCCATGACTGATGAATTAGCTCGAACCAAACTTCATTGATGTGCGGCGGAGATAACGTACCTTTAAGTGGACGCTATGTCAATATAACTGACACGAATTGAACGTAGTATCTCTCCATCACCTGATAAAAGGCAAATTGCGATACTGACTAACTAGCACACTGCTATATTCGTCCGTAATTAAAATACCATAAACTGCTATATATGGCTGGTAATAATATTGATGATGGTTACTATATATATATATACCGGACGTAACCACGGGAGAACTGCGTGATCACCTTATATTTAGTAAATCGGGCTGTGTACGGTTATGAATTAATTGAGAAGGGAATACAATAACTGCACGTAAGAACTGCACGAGCGTAAAATAGATAAGAAAAGAAACCGCTACCTCGACTAAATTCATCAGGTGTATTTCAGGTTTTATTTTATATTCCTGTATAAGTCTGAAAGCACCGCGGCAAAGGAGGCACCTCCACTTTCAATCATCTGTTAATAATTTGTATATGTTAACCAGTAGCTTATCATGCAAGTAGTATATAAAACTTGGATCTTTTATACAAGTTGTGGTACAAGACTAACATGGTAGAATTAGTACACTACTATATGGATTTAATGCTGGTTTTTATCTCTGCCATGTATCGACAACTTTATGCTCGGCTATAAGTCGCTCTGGTGTTCGAGCAATTTTTTTATGCTTCAAGACTTGACTTCTACGTCGGCATAGCATATACGGTATATAATCCATGCTTTGTCAAATATTCTCCTACTTCCTACGCAATATTCTCGTTGTCACTTCCCTCAATAAAATATTTGATAAGTAAAGCAGTTTTATGTTAACTAACCCTGGCTATTATTTGCTCCTTATTGAGATGTCCAGCCGAGCTTCGCCTTTTATCTTTCTTGTGATCACGGGAAAGAATTCCCAAAGCGAATATCATTTGAAATTAATCTCATTCTGCAAACAGAGCTATTTAATTATTTAGAAGAATGCTGTAAAATAACTGAATGGATGCACAACTAAATTCTCATTACAATCCACGAATTTAAAGGAATAAACTCGCAATGGACATCGTACTCTTACAATGCGTAAAATGTTGCATCGTCATTGCAAAGGGTTCTAGTACGGTTGCATAGAGTTTCAAAGACAAAATTTCGAAATAAAACATATGATATAAAGTTTCGACTTGAACTATTCGGATTGAACAGAATTACGTTTAATAATCCTTAACTAATTGCAAGATTATTAGGATAATATTTTGTAATTAAAGCTCCCATGATTTCTTAACCGTTTTAAACAAGTCAATTCCACATTTCATTTGACAAAACTATGACGATTTAAACGATTATCTGCAGTATTTCTGTTACTTTTCGCTGTTATCCTATTTCACGTCCAGTATGAATTTCCTATACACAGCTATGATGTCTTCGATCTAGATTAATCTTTACATTTAATACCATAAGGGCTACTGAGCTATCTTTCGTAAAGTTAAACTGTAATCCGTGGATGCTACCTACCTACAGTCCTAATAACTGTGCTGTAAGTTCTGTAGAAAAATAAGCACTTGAATGGGCCCTCAAACAGCCGAAAGTATATTACGAGAGTTAGCTATATCACGTTTATTCTTTTCTATATTTTCCGTGTTTCAATTCAAAAGAAAACACGTCACTTGTCCCTCAACTTTGTAACTCTGTTTGCTTTAGGGCTCGCCTTTGTTCCACCTATCTGTATATACACGATCATACGAGACGCTTCAAGCACAATAGTACCGTTTCCTAGTTGAACGCCATCTGGGCATCATTGTAATGTATTATTAGTAATAGAGCATTCCTATATATTGCCTTTGAAAACTACTTAAAGGTCATAACATAACCTTGTTTATGCGGGGGCAAAACAACTAAACATATGGCAGACACGAATAAGAGAAAAGACAGATTGCTGCGGTTAAGTGTTAAAATAAGAATTCAAAGAATATAGGGATAACCACTACCTAAAATAATGAATGACACAGAGAATACTGGTAAAAGATAAAACCATTACCATAAGCACAGTCTGTTTCCTATACCGTATATCATTATTACAATAAGCTGTTGTTGATTCTTGAAAATTTGAAACAAGCATATATTCTATTTAAATATTGGAATAAGGTTGTAATATACAGCACAAACTATACGTTTTTTTAAGGGAACAAATCTACCAAGCGTACTATTGCAGATCGGATCAACTTGTCTATCGCACTAAGGGCTGGATGAAAGCAATCCATGTGGTATATGTCATAAAGGAACCCTAAATTAAAAATAGGCCCTGTAGCGAAGTTAAAGTGAATTAAGTGAAGCACGATTACATAAACAAAAAATGCTGCTCCAGAAAACTATTCAGTTGATAATGCAATCTGCTACACCGACATACCAGATAAATACACTCAAAAACGTAAAACCGTAGTAATTTCTGCTCTTACTAACTTATAGCTTATAGCTTTATAAAGTTTTTTATCGAACAATGTTTCGTCCCTATTCGTTCCGTTCCGTTCCGTTCCGTTCCGTACTGACTGTACGGCTTATATAGACGGCAACTATACCCAATGATTTAATTCATTTCGACGGGAACGAAGCGTGGAAGGCGATTAAGATGACGTATCCAAGACACCAGTCATCTCACAACTTCCATACTTAATGGGGCAAACAAAGTAGAAATATATTATTGTTATTAATATCCAACGTCCCCCTAGTCGGAGATGAGTAGTGCTATGATTAGCCTCGTGGATTATTTAAATCCTATGGGCTTTTGCTTTTCGATAAATTTAATATCACTGACAAATATGAACTCGGTTCTCGACGAACTTAACAGGATGTCGACCTTACGTAGGTGTCACTTGTAATTTGTCAAGGTGAAACAAAAAAAATTAAGGGAAGTGAATGGAGGCAATGTAAGATAAGGCAGGTCTCGAGACATCACCTTTTCCGTAATTACGTAATCTTCGTATACACAGGACGAGTTATTTATTGTATAATTACATTGCTGGATTGATATTAATAAAATACGGATATGTACATGCTAATAAAGTGCAAGGATTGTGAAAATACAATTTTCAGATGAATGATGGGCCAAGGCCAAACAAATGCTTTAGCAAGGACACAATTCTTCTTAAATAATGATAACGACCTACTTTTAATATTATGGAAAAGTGCTTTAATTACAATAAGTACAGAGCATTTCTATATTTACTGCAATTTCAGTACGATAATTTTTTACCACGATATATTTTTATCAATAGCTACATCCCCCCCCCCATATTCCAGCTCTCATACGGCAAATAAATTTGTAAATTGATTTGAAAATAAAATTAAACAAACACGAACGGCATGCAACTAAACCTCAACCAACGTGACTTTTCACTTGTGATACCAAGTGCTAAAACAAAGATACTTTATCACTCAGCAAAAACATTTTTCTTTTCATCGAGTATAACTTTGGCCTTTTGGCCTAAGCTGTTATTGATTTAAGTTGTTTTTCTCAAACTCAGTTGTTTTGTCCCGGCGCCGTTTCGAAATTTCTTTGTATTATCGAAGAGCGCTCACATTTAAATCAAATTTGACTTAAGTCTCATTGATTCCGGCCTTCTAGAAGCGAGATGCCCAGATTCCTTAACCTAATGGAAAATCTAAAATTCGATATCGATTAGTGCGTCAAGGTTAGCCTTGAAGTATTAACTGATTATTCTTAATAACGATATTCACTGAATATTGGCAAGAATAAGCATCCAACTCATATGAATTCAAACGACCTTGTTATGTGACTTTCAAGAATTCGGACAAGGGCACTCGAACGATCCTTGTTAAACATACTTCATAAAACGTGCATATGATTTATGTATGTATTAAGGTTATCCATCAGTCAATAGGTCAAGTACTCGGTTATTCCCATTGACGTCATACAGTTAGAACTAATAAAAAACGTTCACCGTACTTGCCGACCAATTGGGTATGTCCATCGATTTTAAATTGAACCAATTTTACCACATGAATAACGATTTTCATTGATTTCTGAGCTGTAAGTTTAATTTTGTACCGTAGTAAGTAAAAGATTTGTGGTTAGGTTTACAATCATCCAAGCGAATATTAGCCTTGTAGAGGAAGATGACGTACTATAAGGTAGGGTGGCCATCCCAATACAAGATGTGGTGTCAAATTGAACCACTCCAGTGTTATAAAAAGTGTACTTGTTGAAAACATCATCGCTTCCTCGACTGATACTAGCTTCCCGTTAAAGTCAGATAAGCCCTCGGATTGGGAAAGAAATTACATGAAAGGTAAAGTTGCAATTTTCATGCAGTACCGTAATTTGCTAAGAGGTTGCCGAGCTTGACTTGTATTTTTGAATTATTAATATGGTAAATATATTTAAAGGCGTGAGATGTTTAGTCAGGGACGTAATTCCAGTGCTTGACATAGGCGCTCTTTTCCGTAGATCCACGCATTTTGCCTCTAATCTAAACATTCTCAGAATCATTTATAATCTTACAGCTAGATCACGGTTCAATCGTTGTAATTCCTCAGTAGGAAAACAATTGATAACTTTCTGCTTATACTCATAAATTCATTCTTGTTGTTGTGTGGATTAAACACTTAACCTTTCCACTCCTAATCTGACAACTGTTTTACACATAGAGAGTACTTACAAGGCTAAGCTACTTCGAGAATGATTCTTAATATCATATATGTCGCGTCTAATGTCATTTCATTATCCACTATATTCATAACACCTAATTCAGTAATATATTCTACGATATCGGGAAGCTGTAACAAAAGGTGAAATGTTTTATACAGAAAAGGAAAAACTCGGAACAAAAGAAAGGATTTAGATATAATAGAAAGAATTATGGCTCCTTACGTCAAATTCCATTCTTTTGGTGTGTGGTAAATAACACTTAAACGGAATCTGAAAAAATGAAATTGTTTACGCATATACTTATGTTATTTGTTAATATAACAAGTTGCAAAAAATCCCTGTTGAGACTTTATCAATACAGTATCTGTAGTTTGAAGTGCTCATTCTATAATCTGACTTCTGACTAACTTTTTTTATCCTTCCCACAATATTAATTTTACCTCACAGAACTGTAATATTACATTGTCAGAAATCTGCTTTCATTTCATTGTTTGTTTTCACAATCTGCGAATCTCAAGTAGGGTGTGCGACATTTTAAAGTATATTACTGTTCTTAGAGCTAGGTTATTTACAGTTATCACTGTCTGAGAGACCGTAGAGATTTTAACTTGACTTCTTTATGTAAAAATTCTTTAAATACATATCTAATACTGTTATTTGGTTATAATTTGTGTAATATATGGTAATATATATTTTGACTGACACTAGCTAAGAGCTGAAGTAGAAAACCTGGGTACACTGAAGTGTCTCTATATCTTTCCTGTGTCTATATAACACCTCGATCCAGTTAATGATATAAATTTATTAAGTTGTGCAACAGCAAACAAAAAGCGATAAGCTTTGTACACAGAAGTACTTCAAAAAGAGTTACACTCGCCAATCAGACATAGTGTAGTTCGTTGTAACTTGCAAACAAAGAAAAAGATAATTTACGTAGAGGTTTTAGACCACCGACTAAGTTCGGTCATAAATATTCACGTCCCCTATTACAAATAGACACTCTGCTGTCCAAACTAGTAATTTATACCCTCGTAATACAGCAGTCATCGATGTGTTTTCGTACGTGAAAGAAAACGTTCCACAATTGGAAATAACAAAGTTAAACTCACAAATTTTCACTTTCTAATTTACAAACAGTGCATTCCGCAGTCAACTGACGCATTCTGATTGTACAGAGATGCCTAACGTTGTTTCCGTGAGTATTAAAAATATTCCGGACTCTCCCAATTCAGAAAATCGATAGCAGAGATAAGTATTTGTGCAATCCATGTCTAATGAACCTCGTGCGAATTGTTTTCCAGTATATTACATTACTGAGGATATATATATATATATAATTTGAAATAGATTAAAAAGTAAATAAACTATGACTGAAATGTATTTATAGGATTGGAAATAGTATAAACTGGAAAAACCGTTATTGATTTTCAGATCTACTAAAATAAAGCATGGAATGTTATGTGTGTGGAGTTACCTTAAATTATTCCCTTTATAATCTTGTATTCAATATCGCGTTGTACCTCATAATTGCTGTACTCTGAAATGTATCACGCGGAACGGATCAACATCTCTGCCATAAATTCGGAGAATAATTTAACCGGAGTTCAATTATGCAAAAAGCTTGTGCGACCTTGTCACGACCTCATTCTCTACCAAGGAGTCCATAAAGTTGCAGTTTTATTTTTAATCACCTCATTCATGGATGGAATTCAAATCGTTGGCAGCTCAAATTTTTTGCATCGCCTAATTTCGCAGAAATTAATTCCTGAATTGGGGTCAAAATTAAATTTCCCTCCCTCTCAAACACACGCATGATTAACTACATATTTTTCTCCATCAGTGAAATATAAAGAAGTGTTTATGAGAGAAACAGGTTTTGTTTGCCTTTCAAGCGACCCCAATTTTCGAAAAAATATATTCATTAACGAATTACTTGATTGCTCAATTTCCTGACAGCAAAATCAGCTAGTATTACATTGATTTTGCTATTTTTTGCTGACAGGGTTGTTACTACATGTTGAAAAGACGTTTATATTGAAATGTTACTAGAAAACTGTTTAAAAAAATGCGGCAGGCATATTTGCCTTGTTTATAAAACAACAGGCGACCCCAGAAATTTTTTGGGGGACGCGACTCACAGTTTGGGACCATTGCCTTGGAGATTTGAAATTTGCATTTGTTTGATAACAAACAGGTGGTTCTATAATCATTTCAGCCATCTACATCTTCCTCTACAGAAGCGTCCATAAAGTTGCAGCTACTAGAAGACGTAGGGCCCAACATTTACTGCTATGTTAACCCGTCTTTTATGATGCCCTATTCATTGTAAACTATATTATATTCTTCAACGAATTTAGAAATTCATTATCAATCTCGTAATAATATATATAAACTCTTCCAACTATTCCAAGTATCACTGTAACAAACAGTAAAAGTTAGTATATAAATAATATTACATAGCTTTGTAGCAGCGTTGCAACAACTATTCAATATCCCTAAATATAGCTTTCCAAAATACTGAGAGCTTTTTCAATCACGTCGGATTGTAATTAAATAACTAAATCTGCAGTTTCCGAATCACACGGCAAGTAATTGGAACGCGAAGACCGTAAGGCAATTAAACCCTATAATTTCCTGTGGAACGGCTGTTCACTCTGAACGCAGAAAATAATAGAAAAAAGGACGTAAAATAAAAGTTTCGAAATGCTTAATATCCTTTTGTCACAGTGAAAGCTGTTCATGACATTTATATGCAATATGTTGTCATTCCGAAGTTCATGTATTGTTCAATGTCCTGGTCGATGTAAAAATATTTGTTGTTGCTAATAACATTTGAAATATAAAATACAGGAAACTTTATTGGCTCACTGAAAAATGGAAAGATGAAAATATTGTCTGAAAACTCAAATTTCTAATGTCATTTCTGTTCAATCACCCCTAGGCTTCGTGGAGTTATTAGTAAACGTTTGTTCAGGGGTTCCTTAGGGTGACTGCGTAATGGGACCATGTGAACGTCCCAGAAAGAGGAAAACTTCAGAACAGTACATTGCCCACCACCAGGTTAGCTTACACACTTAGATTTTCTCACACGAAGTTCCGAAGTTAGTAGAAGCATTAACAGCAAAGTCATACGACGATAAGTTTACGATATATTCAATTTTAGCTGTACAAGCTAAGAATGAACACAATCAAATTTTGAGGAATTCGATAACAATGTATTTCAATATGTTACACACTATTTCATACGCGAGTAATCGGACATCCTGGTAACATAGTTCATTTCTCTTGTGGAACAGCGTTTGGATCACGAGCATAACATGCTTCTGTATGAGGCATGATACAAAAACATTGAATGCAAGCTGACATTATAGGAATTATTTTTAGTCGGATGTGCGTTTGCGTGACGTCGAATATTCCAAGTAATTCGATAAATCTGCTTTCCCTTCTGGCAATCATTCACGGTGATTGAAGCGAATTTCACATATGAGTAGAGGGTAGCAGACAAGCTTACACTAAGGGAGAAATGCTTCGTCCTCTGTCCGTTCGTAGTCTCACAAAAAAGTAGGGATATCGCTTCCTGATTTAAGGTTTTATTTTGTGGCTTCTGTTTCGTTTTTTCTCCTTCAGATCTTAGTAATCCCAATCTTATTTTTATATTATTTCATTTTCTGCTTTCCAAACAGTAATCTGTGCCCCATCTCCCCAAAACTAACATATGCGGTGGTTCCCATGCTATGTGCTTGAAAGCTGCTGTTGAAATCGGTGTCTCACGATCTGACAGCGACATTTACATGTCAATAGTGCCGGATAAACACAGTAGCGAATTTTTTCAAGTTGTTATTGGTAATCGTATAAGACTTCAGGAAAATCCATTGACAGAATCCTGGCTTACAAACAAAATCCGTATCGAATCAAAACGTAATGTCGTTAAAATGTGGAAAGGTAAATCCATTTTATTTTTGAAACCATAATCTAAAATGTAACACGCCCACTTTCAACCCCAAAAAAGGCGTACTTAAGGTATGACAGGCAAGACATGTGTGAGTCCTAATCCTAGCGAAATTCGCTTCGATCGCCAAATGAAGATTCCGGCCACCCATTAATTCATTTTTCTATTTCTGGAGTTTTAGCTAATTGAGCCATTGCTTCCCGGGAAATAAGAAATTTCTTCAGTATCGATTCGATTCAGTCTGCTACACCAATTAGATTCCCTAACCTCATTACCGTCGTCTTGATCTTGTCTATAAAAAGCTACAGATTTAACACTTGCGACAGCGAACGTATTTGTTATCGTCTTGATCTAAAGTAATTCTTGATCTAATTTAGCGAGATGGACGCCTTGTAATCGAAGATGTAGTATGAGGAAATGAGTATTTCATCCTTCCTTTGATTTAGATGACGCAACTCCTTCCATCCCCGAATCATGAATAATTTATTACTTCGCCTAATATAGGGTGGCATTAAAAAATCGCTATTTGAATTAACTTTCTCGATTTGGGCATAGCATTTTCATTTCGCTGAATGCCTCACTTTAATAATTTACTATTAATTCCTATAACAACGTTAAACGGAATAAATTCTCCACGGTCATGATGAATAGGAAATAAATTTAAGAATGCACACTAAAATCCAGAAAATAAACTAAAATTTAATGTATAGAGTATTGGGCAACAATAGCAACAGAAGAATGCAAAATAATATCCAAAATATTGAGAATGAAGCATTTAGGAGTGAGCACAATATGTACTTACATGGCAATTGTTAAAATTGACAATCCAGCTTTTTAATGCTGATATAATCTAAATTATTGCAATGTACATGTAATTTTTATTGTAATGATTCTAGTACACCTGGTTGACGAATTCAACATTTTTTTAATAATTTAAACAGTTACATATATAAATATAATGGGAAAATGTCTAATTCTAACAGCAAGCAATAAAGGCACCCACATTCAACTACTTGTAAATCTTAAAATCTT
Source organism: Halocynthia roretzi (assembly GCA_013436055.1). Lineage (NCBI taxonomy): Eukaryota > Metazoa > Chordata > Ascidiacea > Stolidobranchia > Pyuridae > Halocynthia > Halocynthia roretzi. Next base: position 28,881 of record QRAM01000057.1, on the reverse strand, counting down.
CTTCTATGTTTATGCTTTAATTCCATACTCTTCTACCTTCCTACATTCTAGGCCAGATTGTTCATTTGGTGTAAGTAGTACATACTTCCAGCGCTATATTCTTGCAAGCTATCAATCCTAATTCAATGATCTGCAGTTTCTCTGTTACTGTAGTATTATACTACCTTTTTAATGAAAGACTGAGTGGTAGGGCTAGCGATTTTAGTTGAATAAAAACTTCATATCTGATTATTATTGTTAGGTCTGGATAATTGCAGCGAGATTCTAGTATAAACTATTCATATATCCAACATTATATTTACATTATCCAACTAAATATTTATAGTAGTTCTCAACTTCATTACGTTTCGGAGTTAATGGGATAAGGCTGCTACTGGATGTGCTCTGTTTTTTAACCTGTCAATGAACGGCCTTCATTCAGCCAATATCTTCTGAATATATGCCGTACCATGATGACTTCTAAAATAATGAATTCTTTTTCGTGTCCAAACCGCATGGCGTCAGTTTGTCTTCAGCTACTACCACCAGCTATAAGCTTGAGCCACAGAGAAATTTAACAAGTGTCACAAAGGGGAAATAAAAATATTATTTTGAGGTCAAGCCGTCGTGACATTTTACAACAAAGGGTATCTTAGTTGACCTAGTACCAACAAGCTAATCAAAAATTAATTCGGTACAACTTTTACAGACAAAGCTAGAGTAGAGTATTGTAGTGACGTTACTCAACTTCTTCATTTATATATTAAGAAACAGGAGAGTAATCGTAGCGGGGTGGATTTGCTAAAAATCGAGTAAATGTCAAGTAAATTATATGACAAAGTAGGATTTCAGTAAAGGTAAAAATGCTCCATAACTAAGTTGTCGAACATCCTGTTTTTGCCTCTTAGGCCATGGTTTGGGATCCTACATACGATCCTTGTTCAAATAGCACCCAATCGTCCCTTTTGAAATATACTCGCAGGCGATCCTCTTTCAGATAAATTTCTCGGCCCAATATAGTGTTTCTTTCGAAATTCAAGTTAGGGTTGGCAGTTTGTAAATTTTCCATCAATTTGGAGCCACTGCATCAGCATTAATCCGATATCCTCTATGTGACTAAACAAACTTAATCTGTCACGTATATTTTGCAGGAAGTTGCCCACTTTTCTTGCATATGTCTATATCGTTAGGAAAAAAGTTCAATTAGTTTGGAGTTGCGTGGGTCAGAGCAGCGCAAGCAATTGTATCGAAACAATCGATATGAAAAGTTAAACTTAAGAGAAAAATCATTTACTCCCTCAAACATCGATTTAAATTAAGTTTATATGGTGTGTCAAAATCATATATCATCTCTGATAATTATACTGCTGAACATATGCACATATAATCTCAAACTGCCACCTGTTTACTGAAGCAAAGTCCGTTATCAATTATTATTAAGCTAATTTGCTGTAGGTAAATATTATCTTTACGTGGTTTACGTGGGAGAGTTCAAGCCAGATACGATTTTACATAATTGTATCCAGGCCTGAATCAATCTAGTAGGATATGCTATGAATTGGCCTTTCATTTGAAAAATTATCTCTCGTATGACCCGCCGAACGACCACGTTTTCTCTCTTCACCTTCAACTTTCATTCGCTGGTTCGTTGTCTCATCAACAACCTAATGAACTGTATTAATGAATGATCGGTGTGGACGCGTGGTTAAGTCGATTGGCGCGCCGTTTGTACCTTACTAATCATTATATTTTGGAATTTTAACTAATTCCTTGCAGTACTGAAATTGAATCTGAATCTGTATTACAATCAACGAATAAAAAGATGTCTTAAGAAATAGAATATCCAAATTATCCAAATTCTCATTTTTTTCATGTGACACCTTAACGGTTATTATCCCAAGTGATTGGTATTCAATTTAATTCCGTAACGAACCCTAAAAACTATACAATATAATGGTAGGGTGATAAACGTTCTTGTAAACAATTTGAAAATGTCTATTTTAGCATTTCCATTGCCCGGGAAGCTGATACTTATACGTAGTGGTATTCCCACCACTGTCTCGATCTCATGATTGTCAGGATTCAGTTGCTATATTGCTAGACGCAGTCGCGTTGATTGATGACGTTTTCAAATCAAGTCTTAATTACTAAACGAGACTGTTTGCTTCTCCATACTTTTCATAAAGTGTTTATTGAATATGTTAGACTGCTCGAGGGAGCTGCGACCTTGCCAACCTCTGAGACATATTAAGAATATACTTGACCGCATTATGTTATGCGCAAACAGCTGAGTGACATGACATCTGATAACGTTCAACGTAAACACAAAATTTCTCCATTCCTTCCCTCATGTTAAATTATGAAAAATACTGTACTGGCACTGGGTTATTGCGGTTTTGCGGATATATGCGCGCGTCGGAATGTCTGGACCTCTTTCTACTAATAGATATATGCAAATATAGATGATGTAAATACAGTAGTAATAGATACTGTCTGCTGATAAGGTTAATTTACTACGTGGAATAGGTTTGAGCTTGGCTGAGGCTAGATTGTAGGGTATTAAGTAAGCAGAGGAACCTGAAACCATCTTAACGTGTTTGGGCACGAATATTTATCAGCATGAACATGTTTTAACGCACATGAGTTGAACAGGACGCACAACATTTGAAACATGTTCCGTTCTCATATGATATAGGTGAATAATATAAGGGGAAGAACGCTAATATTTGAGCTATAGTGATTGCAAACAATAATCATTTTAAACTGAACGTGAACTCACCTGCACATTAGAGTACATAGCAAATAGTTATGTGATAAACCGGTGGTTTTTAGAAGACATTCCTCCATTTGCGATTCCTCAATTTCTTTCGAATCATGATTTGTCATTATTTCAATAATATTTATGCATGCCATGCATGCCATACATGCCACATATATTTATATGTATTATATCTGAGCCTATGATCGTATAGATCTATCCTACTTTTTCGAAGTTGGGAAATACATCCGTCGTGGTCTAATGAAAGTTAGCCTTCTTTTAGGATTTTCATCCTAATTGGTGAATTTATAGGTTGATTGGAATTTAGTTTAATCTCTCTCCATATATACACCGCGTTGGAGGTTGGTTTTCTTCTTCTGACTGAATTTAACTCCCTCGTCCTCATAGCGACAATTGCTTCCGTTCAGAAATCATTGTGTTAGACATTACATTATATTTATAACTATTTACAACAACGATTGAAAAATGTCACGTGCTATATATATATGGTATTTAATTTTTGCTTCCAATAACGAACTTCAGATCTGTCAGAGTTTTCCACCTTCCGTGCAAGGCTCTAAGTCATTTTCATGTTTGCTTGCTAATTTGAGGATGAGTCTCGAGCAGAGGTTGTTTGGTCTTTTCCTGTTGCTTGTGGTCTCAACTCGGTAGTCTCATAAACATCCACTTGAATATCTATCCCTCCCTCTTTAAATAACGACAGTGATATATTTTAATATTTTGAAAGGATTCGACACAGCAAAGTATACAGTTCAAAAACAGTGATTCTCAGCCTTTCTTTCCTCATATACCAATTTTCACCAAATTGCAGAATGTCAATCCAAAAATATTACTAAGATATTTACTTGAAATTGTGTTGTGTGGATGCATAGAAGTCTACGCATGTGTCACACTTCCTCCGCTGCGGTGAGGAAGTGCTGTCGTGCCAGTATTTTGAATAAAACTAATCTCAGTTCGCATAAACCTATTTGTGATCCCAATTCCTCCCCTGAAATGCTAAAATTCCCCGCCTGTGAAGAATCCCCCCCGGTTGAGAACCCCCGCCATGAAATTACGTTATCTGTATTACAAATACACTATAAAACAGTTTTACGGAAGAAAATCTTTACCATCTCGAAATTACCATTACGATAAATAGTAAACTAATTATTACCTTGAGCTGATTCGTTCTGATTTTTTAATTCAGTTTTATGGACTTCCAGCTCGATATCTTCCTTTACTTGTGGATCTTTACCTTTTAAGGATTCAAAAGGAAGAATAATAACTAGATATCTGATTAAACTAGTTAATATTTTAGCTACTGCCATTTTAAAAACGAAATATGGAGTCATATCTTCAATAAGATCCGTAAGGTGGCGTACATGAATCAATTTGCTTTTACTGTGTAACTATGTACTTACCTAAATGTAAAGTAATAGTATTACGAGAAATAGAAATTTTTAATCTACTTTATGTTTCTTTTCCCGCAGGTTACTGATTTGTTTTAAAATGGAATATATGTTCCAGAAATGTAAGATATACGTACTGTTACATTGGTGAAAACAAACAGCAATCGAGAAGTAGATTAGGGTAAATAGCAGTTGTAAGGTGGTCAGCTATATTTCATGCATATGCATATTTAGAAGTATTTGGCATTTGTACTGCCCTTGATAATCGGAAGTCAAGTCATTTCTGTTAAGTAGATTCCAGTCTAGTCATAAAAAATCGAAAAAAAAAAATGTCATTACAACACTTTTGTTTGGTGTCAAAAAACACTGTTTGGTAACTCATCTTTTCTCTAAATTTCACTAACACGATCTCTACCAATGTGTTACTGTTGTACCTGAAGCAGAATGCCGATCTGATTTTTTTTTCTCTGCAGCATGTTCACTTTTCTTTGGTTTATTGTCATCTGTGAAACGAGAAGTTTCAGTTATTCGTTCTTTGATCAGTTCTTTGTCGAAAACCATTCCATTACCAGAATTATCAGCACCACTCGTCGTCGCTGTCATGAGAGTCGATGCACGGCGCTGTATCGAATGTCCTATGTCCCAAATCCAAGTGCGAGCTGGCAACAACTTATTCCATAGCCACAATAAAACATCGGAGTATATTATTGGGTTCACAGCGCTGTTGATTGGAATTAGGATTGTGCCAACAGGTACATACACCGATTTCGGGATATTCGTGCCTATAGAATGAATGTAAAAATAGATTTACTGGAATCATTAACTCCCATGCAAAAAACTCGCGTAATTACCAGCGAGCTGAAGAAATCCCATGAAAGCTACTGGAACCCAACAACAGAAATCCGTTATGACAATGACAGTAACTTTCTTTTGCAGTTTAGCATCTCTTTCTGGGTTAGTTGTTTTTTGAACTGTATCGCTTGTTGCCATCCTGAATTATAAAGCAATTCTTATTAAACCTTGCAGTTTTAGCCAAAAAAATAACAACATCAATTCGATTAGTAACAACGACGATAAAACCACTGATTAAATTGAATCATTTGTCATTTACTCTATTCGCTCTAAATTCATTTCAATTAAACCGCTAAGGTAGTACTGAACTGTCGATTGAGGTATTTTGACAATTTTTTCTATTAAAAAAATGGGCTGAACTGAATAAAAACAAAAAGATAGAAAACTGTCACTGCTGCATTCTTTCCCAGAAACTCACCGTTAACTCTGATTACTCATTGTATTTATAGAGCAGTGGGAGCTTTAGCTATTACCTACTTTATGGTATGGACTAATGGGCCGACCTACAAGACAAAGAAAAGTCCGTACCGGTTTTGCCACCCAGTCCGTTTCTGAGTACTAGTATAAATTCATGCACCAGAGTGGTTTCTAAGTTTTGCGGTAATTTGGGAAACACTTACTTGAATATAATAACGTAGCCAATAAAGATAAAAACAAATGCTGCGAAATTCATCAGGATAATGAAAAAGGTATATGCCCAGGCTGCATCTTCTTTATTTGGGAAAAGTCTTGGAAGACAGACGCCATGAGACGAATAGTAACCGAATTTACGGCGAGGAACTAATTGCGGATTTAGTTCTTCCAGCAAAGCTTCAACAAGTTTCCAGCTTCCAACCGATCTAATTGAAATTATAGTAAATATGTTGACTCTGTAATTAGGAAATTTATTACCAAAAACGTATTATTTTAGGGAGTAGTCAACTGCATTTTTGGGGGTTCGGATTAGGGGTCAGGGTTACGTTTGTCATTCAAATTAAATATACTTAACTATTCAAAAAGTAGACTATGTGTAACTCTTACTGTTACCCTTAGGGCCCAGGCGAACCCTCCGAAATGATGTAGATCACATATTGAATTTACCCATGTTCGTAAATGTAGTCAGACGTTTTGTTTTTGAGTACAAGGAGTTTTTTAGAGAAGTCTTCAACGTGCTCGCGCTGAATTGTTGATATATATTGATTTTTGTCGAACCTGGAAGAGAAAACTTAAATGTAACAGTATAACCTAATGTCGAAAATAATGAATACGTTGCCCACCATATACTTTCAACAAAGTAATCCTGGATGCTTGATGCAGGCAATAGAGGAAGAATAGCCAAAAAAATAGCAAATATCCATGACAGGCCCAAACACAGACAAACCTTCTTAGGAACAGGCTTATCGAAAGGTCTGTTATAACGAATAAAAAACATAGAATAATCCATTAGGGCAATCTGTAATAGCATTATTTATTTTTCAAGTTCAGTTTTTAGTTTCAACTAAATCTGGTTACAATATATAAAAAATTAAATTGCAGTAATTGATTCACGACTAAAAATTTTTATCATAATTTCAGTTTTCTTGCACCAAAACAAGATAAAAATCGTTCCTGAGTTCAAAGGTTACTTTATGATATTTAACAGACCTTAGAGTAGATTTGAGCCTGTATGCAGTTATTACAATGAGTGTAAATACAGATGCTTCAGAGCCAATCATCATGAAAGTTCCTATGAGAGAACAAGCAGTTCCACTTCGCCATTCTTGATCTTTAAGACAATATCGTCCATCTTTACTCAAGATTTCGTTCCCAATTATAATAACACCAGTGTACACCTAAATTTCAAAATAAATAATTTAAGTTACAGTGGATGCTTCACACCAAGGTCGTAGTTTAGCATAACAGGGTAAGCTGTTGCCCACAGCGTTGAAAGGCCTATACTTAAACGTTATAATACTTAATACCTAATTAAGTTCCTTTATAACGCCCCATGCGTTTTTATTTTTTAATCATGAAGCTCAAAAAATACAAGGGAACTACATCGACCTTACTGTAAATAATTCCTAAATAAAATCATAAATGCAGAATAAAACCATAAACATTCATCCTCCCGATATTTTTTCATGATACAAACCCGCTGTTTACATTGTACTAATCCTGGTCAGTTCGTGTACATAGGTAGAACGCCACCTTTTTATCGAGGAGAGCCGTCTACTATTTATTTCTATGGGTGTTTATTTGTAAATAAAGTTTGCATTCTTCATACTTTATATTTCGAATTATCGCCCAGTTTACGGAAAACTCCGGTACTACTTACCGAGACAAACATGTCCGCCACAGATAGACTAAGAATCATTAGATTTTGACTCTTTTCAATCCTTGTTGCTTTTCTTCTCCTCTTCTTCAGGATCTTCTTGAGGATGAGTGAAATAGCAAATGTATTTCCCAGAATTGAGATAATACCTGGAATTTTTATAAAATTATCGTTTCGATATTGTCTAATTCTTGTCCAACTCCAATGCGATTTCAGTCGAAAAAAACTTACTTATGATATACAAAAACGGTATAAGTGGTTTTGCACTGATCATCGCCTCATCGCTTGAGAATACGCTTTGTGTGCAATCTTGGCATTCGTCTGATGCTGATTCGCAGTCTTCGTTGCCATCACAAACCTTGTAAACGTGATGAACAATATTGAAATTGCTTGTAGTTCCAAATCTAAATGTATAGCCCTTCCCAATCACTCCTAAATCTAAAGTGATTGGGAAGGGACACGTCGATCATGGCGACTGAGAAATTCCTATTATTATCCGGATATGTTAAACGATGCTGGGTTTCCTGTAGTAACTCGGTGGCTCGAGTTGCACGTAGCGACTGTCAAAATAGCGAGTGTTTTGATAAAACGACTATCATAACAGCGACATCACCGCAGTGCGGCCGCCAAGAAAAAATAATGCGGCCGTCCACATGTAATTCGAAATATAGGATTTGGCGGCTATGCTGGCGTATATTGAAGCAAAACAGAAGCACTGCAAAAAATCAGACGATACGATACGTCACAATCTGGATGGTGTATTTGCTGTGCAAGCGTTGTAGGCTGTAGTTAACACCTTGACGGCCGGACCACCTATATCTACGTTTGGCACTCGGGCATACCATGGACCGAATCACTGGTCGTGGTGGCGTGGGATTACGCGGGCAATGTCGGATAATGTTGCTTGCTAGTATATATATATATATATATAACTACAGTATATTAAAGAAACAGTCACATTTGAAGCACTGGTCATGATGGTGTGTCTGTAATTTCAATTTTTTGCAAACCTGTGCGTCTTGCTTGATATATATAGTAGTTCCGCTGTCGTTGCAATAAAAATGAGTTAGATTTGAACATCCAATTTCATCGCTTCCATCGATGCAGTCCTGCCAACATGAAAAATGAAATTACTTTCCAAAATGTTTCCAATGGATAATTCATAGCTTTACCTCTATGAAATCACACTGCTTTTTGACTGGTATGTGAAGAGGTTTATAATGTTTGCAGTAAAATCTAAACATTAGAGAAATACATTAATATAGTAGCTAATGCTACGGATAATGATCGTCATGTTACATACTTGTATGGACAGCCAAGTTCATCCTCGGATTGCCACGGTATTTCTGGATAGCAGTCAGCAACATTATCACATACATTATATCCCTTTAATCTCCTACTACCTCTTATGCAGAAGAAGTCTATGAGTCTCCTGTAGTACCATCTAAATACAAAATATCAGGTTAGAATCCTGTAAAATCTGTACTTTGAAAAACATTATCGAATGTCACACTTTATCGTAGTAAATATTTCCTTGCTCGTTATACCTTCTGATGAGAATACTTTATCATAGCGATAAATTATGACTCCTAGTTAATGAAAATAAGATCTCTCTACTAGAACGATTCAATAAAAAAAAAATTCAATTTCACGGTCAGTTTAACGTTGCCCAGTTGGACCCAGTGTCAAATGTCCATTAATAATGTGGTATCCCCAATTTAACCACAGTCCGCAGTAACACACCTCCTAGCATATCTGCAGAACTCGGGTAGTTTTCTCCGTAATTCTGTAGTCTTGCAATCAGGGTGACATTCGTCATCTAGGCGCATACACTCTGGCACTCCATCGCATCTCTTTGTTCTTTTGCCCCCTGAAAAGGAAATGTGGAAAGAGAGATGAGGAATGTGTATTACTGTACTACAATTACTGTCCTGTAAATAAGAAATCACTTGCTGGATGACGATTTACCTTTTAAATGGCGTCATGTTAAAATTAGATGTCATGGTAGCGTGTAGTGTAACTGATTTTCAATGATTAATTTATAAATAAATACCGATAAATGGGTAAAACTGAAATAAGTCGAAGACTCCTGATATGGCAGTATATAGTACAACATGATAAGTAATGTGTTTTACCTCGACTTTGGCAAGTGAAATCGCATTTCGTCTCTGATATATCTGTGTCGTTTGTATCTGAGTGGAACGGTTTTGACAGAAATTAGTTTTATTCGATTACACATATTAGAATGTTAGTTACAGTTACAACGGCGTAAAAACTATAGTCGCAATTAGGAATAAAAATACCTGTACAAGATGCCCCTGAAAGATTCTCACAATATTTTTCATCGATAGCTTCGGAACATTCGACTCTGAAAAGAGAAAAAAATCATAAACGAGCTGTTGAATTGAGAAATAGGAATAATAACAAATTCTCACCTTCCATTACATATATGTTCATTAGATAAACACTGAGACAAAGAGCTGTTTGACAAACCACACATCATAGAACATTTGCTGCAATCATCTCCTGAATATATATATATATATATATATATACAAACAAGCTATTGATTCCCGGAGCGTTCTATTTCGATAACGTTTGTAATATTTAATACAGTTCGGAACCGATTTCCTGGCAACACATGTTCCGGCAAAATTTTTAGTCCGGGAAAAATTATGAATGTTCATTTGTCTATAAATCAAATCTTTGAATCAATTATATGTACTGATACTTAAATGTAATATATTAATATTCAAAAATCATTTCAATTATATATTTACATTAAATTCCACCTTGCTTTAAGGACATAGGTGAGAGTCGTAACGATATTGTTGATCATTTAAGTGATAATTATTACTGATAACTGATAATTCGGCAAGGCTCTCGAACTGAATGTGCCGGAAAATCGGTGATGTATAATAAGCATACCAACCCCAGCATAGTGTTTCACTGCATAGCGGCAATGACTGATCTCCATTTTTCGTTAGACACAGACATTCATCTGATAAATCATCACAATGTATTATCCCATCGCAAAGTTGTGATGATGGAATAATTTTAGAACCGTCCAAGCAACGCCAACATTTATCGTCGAAATTTGCTGCAATATAGATTCCAATTATTTTTGCTGCAATATAGGATTTTATATTTATATTTATGCTGTACTGTTGAATGTTCTTGTTCCATTTTCACTACAGAAGCATTCGTCTGTGTCAAACGGACATTCTGATCTCCCATTGCAGTACAGCTTGCTTGTTTCGCAGTTGCATTCATCGGAATCTAATAAAATGATAATGTTAATATTAATATTAATGATAATGTTATATTTTTTCTGCCCCACCCCGGAGGATCTTCAGGTCTCCAATACTTTTATACTTGGAAAACAACTAAATCGTGCAACCACCACATATTTCGGCTCGAGTGAGGGGATTGGGGGTGAAATTTCGAAGAACTAAAAAATATTAAAAAAATACAATATAAGCCTAACCCAAGTAGCACTAACACCCATATACCGCAAACCTCCCAAAATTAGTCAGACTGCATACTTTAATATCACTGAAAATTTCATTCTCAAGCCCCCCCCCCCTCCATCTATATTGCTCCACGTTGGGATATCCCCACTGTACTGATCTAGCCCATATGCTGCTAAAATAACTTATGCGTTTTACTTACTGTCAAAGCATTGCGCTCCTCCATCACAAACATATTTCCATGGTAATAAACATACATTTGTGACTTTAGCGGAACTACGGCAAGGTACTCCAAGTAATTTATGCTTACGAAGTGAAAACAATATTTCATCGCTGCCGTCTCTGCAATGTAAATTGATATATTAAAGCTGTTACGAAGGTAATGTTCTTGGTAGATTCGCTGTGTTGCTTACCCACAGTTGGGGTCTCCGTCACAGTACCATTTCTTACGTACGCATCTTTTCTGATTGGCGCATTCAAACTCATCATCAAGGCAATCTGAATCTAATTTAGATTGAAGATCGTTATAGGGAACTTTCAGTCAAAATACGAACCTATTTTGGTAAGGCATTTGCCTTTAAAGATATATAGGAAATGATGACCATCTTTTTGTAGTAGCCTGTGTTTGTAGTCTTAGTTGCTTACCATTTCTGACACAAAGCGCTTCGGATTTTTGAATTTGATCTTTCGGGAGCAAACATATGTTGTAAGCGCCTTCTGAACTAATTGAAGGACGCTTAGAAACACACGGAATTCCATCTTCTGAAGTATGTAACGTCGTGTTATAGGTAAATTCATCGCTTCCGTCCCTGAAATAATGAATAGACATTTACTCCACACTAACAGAAATACTCCGGTCCGCCCTGGACTCAAGCATGGCAATAGTCTTTCTTTGCTAAAGACTATCTTCCATGTTGGAGCTCTGTAAATATTTCATTTCCACATTAACTATAGCCATGAGCGGTGGGATATTTATGTACATAAAGTCAAGACAGGCCCCGATCTATAGATTTATTGCGGGTCATTCGACAATTTAAAGTACTGTAGTTAAAGCTTAATCTCCCTAGGGATCACAAAATCCTACCGCATACTAGCAGAACGTAACAGTCTTATCTGTGTAAGCCTTCAATGGACATAATGTGTACATGTTAATTCGACGGGCTATTCTCGAGGGTTTCGGGGCATCTTTATGTTATCCAATGACGCAGCCACGACCTGTGTATTAGGTT
>QRAM01000057.1:0-15728 GCA_013436055.1 Halocynthia roretzi | reverse complement strand
AACAGACACATGGACAAACTTTTAAATATATATAAGAGATATAGGATAGTTGCTGTGTCAGAGAGCGAACCTAAGTTCAACCGTTGGGCATCGAGTAAAGGAGGACTTACTATACTGTATATACTGTATGGAATAAGTCAAGAATAATAACTTACCCACAATGTTCATCTATGTCACAGAATCCAACATATGTTGCACATGATTTACGATCAACGCATGTAAACTCATCATCTTTGCAAGTCAAATCTGGTCAATGATGGAAAGTAAAGTTATACACCACGCTTATTATGACTCAATGGATTAAATTTATCTGTAAATATTCTGTCACAATCAGCAAAGCCTTTCTACGAGAAAGATTTTATCCATCAATGCTAGAACTAGTCAAACCTCCTGTTTTGGTGCATAAAAATTCTGCTTTGTAATTCTGATTATTAGGAAGCAGGCAATAGTCGTAGACACTTTCTGCTCCTCTCAGAATGGCACATGCAATCCCATCTTCCAGCGTATGTAATGATTTATCATAGACAACTTCGTCACTTCCGTCCCTGAAAATGGAACCAAGACAGGGAATACCCATGGGAATATCCATACATTATGCAAATATTATCAAGAGTGAACATAAAAACAGTATCAGAAGATCACAGACCCGTTCAGTAGTCATCTAGGAATAACAAAATTTAACCCAGTGGTTCCCAACCTGGAGTTTGCCCCCCCCCTCCCACAGGTTGGATAATTATCGATTTGAACGACTGCTTGAGAGATAAATTTTTGACTTAATGGCATTTTCTGTAGAGTTCACTTAAAAAAACTTGTATGTATAATACTGATACTAGTGACCTAATACTAAGAAGACTATAAGAAACAAAATTTATTAACAGAACAAAGATTACTATTGGTTGGAAATATAAGTATGAATATATGATAACTAGTGAATGGAAATTTTCCTTACCGGCAATGAGATATACGATTGCAGAAACCGTCCTTTGTTACGCAACGTTTTTGATCAATGCATTCAAATTCATGTAGAGGGCAGCTTGGTTCTGGTTACAAAATAGAGTGTAGTAACAAATTCCATCATTCTCTACAGATCGTGCACTAGATTATTTCGTCCGTGATATAAAGTAAGAAATTACCCACCAGTTCTCCAGCATAAACTTGCTGCCTTGTGTGTTTGATTCTTGAGAAGTAGACATATGTTGTAAGCATACTTGAGCAGCGGTGCAGCGCATGGAATTCCATCTTGTATCGTATGTATAGATGGGTCATAGACAATTTCGTCGCTACCATCCCTAGAATTGCACAAAATAAAATAAATATTGGTAAGTTTTCATTCCCCGACTTATTGCTGCCATGTATGTATTCCCAAATAACAAAATTTAGGATATTTGCAGACATTATCGTACGGCCTGTAATGAAATTGATTGTCGCACTATAATACATACAAATACTAGATTATACGTAAAGTACGTAAGGGTACGGCTTCTTGCGGAGCTCTGTGAGAGATCTGTGAAAATCATCTTATGACTCGATAGAACCTTACTCTTATATTGCTATGACGCTGCTAGCCATGCCCAATTGTGTATATTTAGTCTAGCTCGATGGCCTGAACTGTCTGATATAAGCTATACGCCCAAATAAAGCCCATGCTTTGAACCCTGTAACCTATATTGATCGTTTTATCAAATGCATTTGATTTCAAGGTATTGAGGTATTGTCAGTTACCACACAGAAGTAGATTGTATGTTTACATATAGTTCCCTTAGTGGTTGGCCTTTCTACGAGTCCCCCCAAACCCTCCCATTAGGTATGATTGGGAAAGTTTTATGTCAAAGTGGAGACAATAGTATACTTACCTACACTGATTTTCACCATTGCAGAAACCATATGGCATAACACAGGTGTTCTGATTAGGACAAGCAAACTCTTTTTCAAGGCAATTGGAATCTGAATTATGATAAAAATAATTTCATATCTTGATAGAAGTGAGAATTTTATGATATTTCTTCCTTGTTTGTTTGTTTCTACGTTTTTGCTGAAGAGAATTGAATATTCAACATTTCTATTATAGATAATGTAATACAGAAAAACAGTAAGCGTAATGAGTATCCAGTAGCGGACTGGGTCTTAATACCACCCCTCATCCATACCATTCTTCACCTACTTGGCATGTTGGTACAAAATATGCAGTGGCGCCAACAAGTAGGCTATAGCTATACCTTCTATTGACCTTTCCGTGACCATTTTAAAAAGATTTTTAAAATCTAGATCAGTAATAGGAATTCTGTCAACCAAGTTATCTGTTAGTGACATAAAAATAGTAGTAAAACTACTTACTGACTCTACATAACTTAGTTGCATTGTTGGTTCGATTTTTTGGCAATAAGCAGATGTTGTATGATTGATAGCCTTTAGCACCCAATCCAATACAACGAATTCCGTCCTCTGCCGTATGCAAAGTTTCGTCATAGATTAGTTCGTCACTCCCATCCCTACAATTGATGAAACATGTGTTCAAGTGCTTTATTAGGATTCATATGAATCAGAAAACTGTATTTTGTGTATTGTGTTCCGACAATAGTTTATCATGAATCGCATTTCACTGGTACTACACGTATATATAACAAACGACGAGTGAAATATGTTAATGGTTGTGGATACTATAAAAAACGGACACCCGGGCTTGATAAAATGTTTAGCATATTCACATAATTATTTAATATGTAACTCATTTAGTGAGTATTTTAGGTTCACTACTTTGACTATTAACTTTCTTTCTACTGAGATCAACTACTTTGAATACTATCTTTTTCAAATACCACTAATACATAAATAAGGTTTTTTTAATTACAATTTATTAAATAGGATAGATGGGTCTACACATGAAACTAATATTGTTCTTCCACCAATTAAACCGAAACTTACCCACAGTTGTCGATACCGTTGCAGAAATCATGGTTATCAATATAATTTCCATTATCACAGGCAAATTTATTTTCAGTGGGTTTCCCGCCTGTTTCAATTAAAGGTGTCATAGAATAATATCCAGCTTCAATTCATTATGAATATCAAAATATAGAATTAAATCTTACGGTTTTTCACTGATTAATTTCGACGTTCATAAAATTAAATTAGATTTTAAATAATAAAATAAATTACAGAATGATAAAATATCGAAAAAAACGTCTTACCGGTGATGTATCTACCAGGACGTATTGACGACTCTGTCAGGTTTATTGTAACGACAAGCAATCCCAGTAATTGTATATTCCTTCTTGTGCCCATTATTATACAATATACTGTATACTGTAGTACTTGATATATGTTAGTACGGTATTCGTATGATATAGTATATTCAGCTAGTTGAAGAATAAAATAAAAATACTTCGTGCTAATTTCGTTTGTTACTGACAGTCAGTCGAAAATGAGAAAGGGAAGGAAAGGAATAGAAAGTATATTGAGAAAAGGTGAGTATACATCTGACTATATACAACTATAACGTTAACGTGACCCCGATTTACTGCGATTTCGGATATAACGGGATGGGTCATTAGCCACCCCAAAAGGTAAATTCTAGAGCAGTGGTTTTCGACCTTTATGCTACCGTGAACCATTTTAGCAACCCAAAATAACCTAATAACCCCTTCAAAATAAATTTAACTATTAACTTTAACTTTTCTTTTTCTCAATGATCTTGCGACCCCCAGAAAATCGCCTCGCGATCCCTAAGTTGAAAACCACTGCAGTCTATAGCCTTGATTCACAGCGATGACATTTTATGGGCCCCAATGATCGCGTATAAAATATCGCGAAGTTACACTGCGTCACATCTATAGAATATCTCCTGAAATAAGTCTATTTACTGTCCAGGGATTGAAGAAATAAATGGCATGCAAAATAGCAGTCGTGAATATATATATACAAATTCGTGCACACACATTTTCCCCTTTTTTGAATGACTCTTTCTTACATGGGGTGTTGTTTCTTTATTTCCATGTAGTCAATGCGTGTCACACTTCGCTTGGAAAGTTATGGAAGTGTCAACCACAGTGCCAATCAATTCTAGCTTGCAATAGGCTATTTTTTTAAGGAAATTCAAATTTCTATGTAGTTGTTCCTGAGGTCGTGGAAACGAAATTCCTTCTTATTGTGTGACACGCCACTAGGAAGGAAGTAGTCATTGAAATGTCAGACGTCCAACGCTACGAGTTTGACAGAATCTAATTAAATCTTAATACGTGTTCTGTACTAAACGTTCAACTCGACCAAATGCTTGAGGAAATCCTGGAACTGGGTGATGTAAAAATTGTATATTAATATGTATACTATTGTAATAGTAATGCATTGCGCGTGGAATGAATATGACTTAGGAGGTTGAATGCAACAAAACGTGCCCGAGTCGAATGTCTAAGAAACGAGAAATATATATTACCGTGACGTTTGGTTACTTCCAAGTTCTAAAAACAACTGTCTTTTCTTCACGACACAAACCTTCACGTGTAACTGTACTCAGCTAATAACATACTTTCTAGCGTTGAATTATCTTTGAACAAATCCTATTTTAAGGGTTAAGTCATGAAATATCACAAATATTTGTCTCACAGCCGTGTTTCTCTGGTAGTTATACTTGCGAAAGTTAAAATACAAACAATGTCTGAAAGGGAACACATAAAAAAAAGCTGTAAACAGCCGGCGATAAAATACAGAGCTGATGAACCGTATTAATTATTGATGTCTGTGCCTTCCTTACGGTGGCCACTTCCAAATTTCCGAAGGGGAGGACATTTTTATAATTTTGCCGACACTTACTTTTAACCTAAATTAAACATGTTTAATGAGTTGCATAAAATATACAAAATATACTTAGAAGATATAATACATACATTACCACAATTTTCTCAGAACTAGCATTTCATCCTTCCTGTGCGAAACTCCGTATTCATTTGTGTGGAAAACAGAAATCCTATGGATTGTCTTTGAAAAATCCATTATTTCTCGTTGACATCATATGCACTGTCATTCACAGTAATTAACGTCGCTGAATTTCATGGAAATGTTTTCATTCCCCTTGATCTGTGCGGTGTGAGTGGGGAATTTCAAGGAAAATTTGCGGCAGTGTTGGTGGACGACACTGTAAATTTTTTATGTATTTCTGACGATGAATGATGATAATGATGGAAAAAAGCCTTATAGTATTGTATCGATATTGTTATTATATACGAGTTCATGACCTGTACAAAATTATACAATGATGAAAATAATCGTTTGCGGCAGTGTTGGTGGAAGACACTGTAAATTTTTTATGTATTTCTGACGATGAATGATGATAATGATGGAAAAAAGCCTTATAGTATTGTATCGATATTGTTATTATATACGAGTTCATGACCTGTACAAAATTATACAATGATAAAAATAATCGTCTGTCTCACCTCCTCTGTTCACTAGTTGGAGGCGGATAGTTTTATCAGTCTAATTACAACTAAACATAGTACCGTGTTGCGCAATTTCCACGCGCTCATGTGCATATGTCTTCCTATCTGGTTAACGTGCATTTTTGACACGAGATGATGATTAGCATGGGAAACAATAGATATTTACAGACTGTGCAGAGTTTGTGGCGCCAAATGTATGGTGATGTGATCATCAAGAGAATTCCTGCTGGTAGAGAAGTTTGCGATTCATGGTTTCCACTATACAATTGCCCATTGATAAAGAATATGTGTATTTGGAGTACAGTTTCCAACCTGTATTAGTCATTGCATTGTATTGCATGTTTAGTGTCAATTCTCTCAGTAAAACATGTCTAATTATTATTTGTAGTGATTACTAGTTTTGTTTGTCTCTACAAAGTCTTATTGCTCTAGTGAAGTTTGCGAGGTTCAAGCACCGGGAAGTGTAAGAGTGTTTTAAAAATGACAACAGGATGTACGTCACTTTATTTCATAAATTTAATTAATTTAGATCAACTCATTTAGATCAGACTTTTACCGCAGAATGTAGGCTTGGTTTACTAATTGCTAAAAAAACGAGATTTACTAATTTGTTTTTTAATTATAACTATGTTACGTAGTGTTTCCTTCACTGATAAACGCGACGCGACTAAGGGTTGAGAAGTTGTCCGTCTGTATCAATAATCAAAATGTCGATGCTGTATTTTCGAATTGCCTTATTTGCGTTGTATTGTAATTGTACTGAGATCCGACAAAACAAAAAAAATCTAGTTGAATGCATTCATTAGGAAGTTCAATGTGTTAAGTGAAGTCCGGGATGTATAAATATTTACTGAAAAACGATACAATATTAGCTAATTGACGTCATTGGAATCATTGCTCATTGTTTCAGAGATGCAATTTAACAAGAGAATTAGATTTCCCGGAAAGAAAGCCACTTTCTCGAAAAGTTCACCATAAAAATAGCTTGAAATTCAGGGAGAATATTACTGAAATTTTGTTTTTACCACAGTCAGTGGGAAAGTTGAATCCTATAAAAAAAATCCTGAAATCATATTAATTTTTATTACTTCTCATATTTACAAGCCAAAGAAAATAATTGTTTCTCTCAAAATAGCGCCCATGTTAAGCACTGAAATTGCGCCATCGTCCAAACATCTGAAGCCCATGTTTAAGATAACTTTACCATAATATTAACTCAAAAATTCATGCCCTCAATCTTTTAATTAACAAATTATGTCACTGCATGTAACTTACAACTCCATCTTTCAAGCTTCCACTTATGCAATTTGTTTTACAATCTGAGTGCTTGACTGAATTTAACAAAAAGTTAGTACTATGGCACACGTCATAGCTGTTATACAGTATGTACGCCTATGAAGCACCTATGAAGCCTACTACTGCTTACCGGTAAGCTCTACGCCCCCTAGCGCTCAAAATAATAATTTCTACGAACTCTATACCAAGGCTTACCCTGGAAAAACCGGATCGTTGTGTTAGTGTTTTAATATGCGGCATTTAATTCGTGTGGCAAATATGCCACGACCTACATATTTATTCGTGTCTCGATTGCACCAAGAACCGTGTTATTATTTTAATGAACGCGTTCGCAGGAAGTGCATGTAAGTTAACATTAAGTCTATCACGCACCTGGGATCTTTACTAATCTGAATCCAAACATGGAATTAAATCTTAATTGAATGTAGACAGGTAAGGCTAGATAGAAACATGTTCAAGTCAAATAAATTCAAACAAACAATCAATGTTTTGTGAACATTTTTTGCTCGAGAAGGCGTTGGCAAATTAATACTGTACAGTAGGTCCTCACTTAACGCTGTAGGTTCTTAGAAAGCGCGACTTGAAGTGAAACGAGACCACTTTTTTACTTTTACTTGCAAAAATTCTGACCCAAAGTAAGCTTGTCGCCCATTTACAGAGGAAGATCTATGGCGCCCTTCTCCAAACTTCGTCGAAACTTTCTTAAAACTATATTATACACGATATCTGAAAGTTTTGTTCATTTTCATCCTAGGCATTTTATTAAGTACTTATGTTTTTCGTCAACGTTATAACTAAACTAGATTCAAATGTCTACTCGTTCTACTGCATACGTATTTTTTGTTCTATATTCGAGGATCTACTATACACTCTTCGCCATTTTGAATAACGTTGTCGCGGCAATACCGTCACAAACTCGACGTCTCATTTGTTATCTGTTTCCGAGTTGATATCGCAGCGGTCTGTTGTTTATGCAGTTTTCCTGTCTAACTTTTACCGTTTTGAAACTGCAATCTCGGAGTTGGAAGTCGTTCAAGGAAACTTAGAAGTTCAGATATATTTAACATACAGCGCAAACGATCTCCAGAGTTTAGTTGATGCTTCACCAAGCTGTTGCTAGAAGTCTGGAATCGTGTACAGTTTAATCTAGGACTAGGTGAATGTCGTATCGCAAACTTATAGCAGCTATTTCATCGATTTTGATCTTTCGGATAACATATTGTGGAGTATTTTGTGACCATTTACCGTTTTATAATTTTAAGAATAGGCGAGCCCACCGAGAGACGGGGTATCTCGAGCATGTGCGCGGGCACGCCCAGTGGACTTCGTTGCGTAACAATAGGCTCCAGAAATAATCTAATATGTAAATGCTTCGTTTCTCCCATTATGACGCTAAAAAAATCGATAATTAAATATTGTGAATGGATTTTAAAATTCCTTACGGTTAGTTGCCGCCCTTGACGCCCTATGAGTAAATATTCAACGATATACTCACATATAGAAATGGAAAAATAAGTTTGGAGATTATTCGTAACAGATAAGGATGTACAGTACAGTGAATATAATTTTATAGTGCCATTCGTAATGCCGATTTAAATCAGTTTTTGTGCCACAAGGAAAGGATTGCTTGAGTATGGGGTCTGTAGCACATGTCCAGTCCAGAATATACCCATGTTTAGGTATACCCGAGAGGCTAGTGCCCTGGGTATACTCTGGGCATATGTATATTATGGGCTGTTACACCGGCAATAAATGTCATTCGGTGTGATTCCACTTTAACACCTTATATGGTACAATACATTCGTATATAAGGCAAACCACCAAAACTGATCTGGCGAGATCTAATCTAGATCAAGAGAATCGTTCATTGCGTCACTTGACCCTGCGTTCTGTTTGAATTTAGAGGAAACTGATATATTCAGAACAGTTTACGACACCTTCAATTCAAATCCATCTGTTTGCTTTGGTTTTAAATCCAAACCCGCTTTGTTAGAGTCAACATAAATATTCGACGTTAAATATTAAACTTATACAATCTGTAAATAGCAAACCTAACCTATGGAACAGGAAAGCAAATATTACGGTACTGTCAAATAGAGCTCAACAAGACAGTGTTTGATCGTTAGATCAGGTTGTAAGAATAACAGATGTCGATGTAGATTGTGTTGAGTGATACAGAAAAGAATACAAGGCAAAGTAAGATTTGAGCATGTCTAAATTTAAGTTCAAACAGAGTTTCCAGTGACGCGTCTGCCGCAAAATTTCCCAAATTTGGCGCTTTTTAGCATTGGTTTAACATCAGAACATATCTTGGCAACAGGTGTAATAGAGACATACACAATATAGATTATGTTATTTGGCAGTCGAAAAAATATTACTGCAACTATCTGGCGCATAATTTTTGTTTTTCATACAAAACCTGGCAACTAGTGCTATAGTGTGGGCTGCCAGCACCTTAGGTAAGGCAAGTGTATTGCGCCTCCTATCGGCGCATATACACACCAGCAACAGCATCGAGTTTCAACTGTATATTGGAATGCTAAATTGACGGTATCTACAAACGGGAAACCGTTGGCTGGTTTAAACTAGTACACTACAAACTGTGTATTCTAGACAGCCGCCAAATTCTGAAAATAAATTCAAAAATTGTGAAAATTTATTAGTTAAAACTTGATGAAGAAAACAGATTTGCCGCTTAAAAAAATCATCCGTTGTTTTAATAGATTTCATCGGTTTTACTTGAAGGTATTTCGGTTCACAGCATTGTTATGGGGCGTGCACTAAGGTAGGCTATTGCGTTGAAGTGCAAGTGCCTCCGAAAAGATATTTTTAGGTTTGCTAATTTACTCAGAGCTGCGTAACGAGCTCTGTGTGCTTTACAGTAATAAGGAGTCTAGACCACAATATATAAGTTGAGAAATTCGGTATGCAATCATACTGTATATAATATAGCTAATCGTCTCGGGTTTGAACTTGCTCGACTTGCTCAAGCCTTTTTAGGAGAAATATGTAAAACCAGTTACTTATCGATAATTTACAATTGTTTGAATGAATGTTTGACATTCTGACTGGAGTGCCAAAGGAGGTAGGCTACCTTATCTTTGTAACTTATCGTTCCATCGTATTTAAGTTCCATGTGATGCTAGGCATGTAAACGCGGTAGAGCACTAGCACTTGTTGAATAAGCATGTATTTGAGATGTCTGAAATGGTTCCTGCAATTTGCTGTTATTATTCGGAATAATTTTCTTATTTATAACAAACATTTGTTCTCAGTTACCTGTTTGTAGTTTCTTTAGTTTAGTTCGGCGTCCTATGCCAGGTGAAAGTACTATCCACATTGAATTTGGTACAGCCCATTAAATATGCCTTACATGAACGCTTATTTGCTGAGGTGGCTATGCTTTATCGTTTTACTTAATCTTGGTAATATAATTGATTGAGATGTTTTAAAACTTTATTGCGGAAACCTCAATAAGACAATTTCTAGAAACCCCATAACCCACAGTTCAGTGTTGCAAGCTTCTATGTTTAATAGATCAATAAATATCCGTTGACTTCTTTCTGCTGCTGATAATATGATTTCCTTATCTTTCTCGACAGTGGTATTTCGCAAATTTTTTATTGATAAATAATGCATTGAAAAACGATTTGAAATCTGCAAACAACTGAAAAAAATCCACCGGTTCCTATACACCATATTATATCATATTCATGTCAGTTTTCATTGTATTGATCGCAAGGCGTTTCAAAATTTAACAATTTCACGTCTTTGCGGGCGATAGTATAGTTGTTATGTTAGGAGTGTCTTTACTTATCTTCATTATAAGTTATATTATAAAATGAAGATAAATTACCGTGGTCAGTTACAATACACTAGGGACCATGATGTTAACATGATGGAGCATGATATTAGCTTTGAAATCTTAACATGACATAATTTGGGCATCGTATCAGATTGCAGTCTGGGACATTGAACGGCGCATCATGAGATAGATCTTGGTACAAGAAAATAGTCTGATGTTGTATTCCTCGCTTAGTCCTATCAGAGATCATATTCGCCCTCTTTCATAGAACCAGCAGTAAATGGCATTCCATTCCATGGCCAATTTCATTTGAGTTACAGTGAGAATTCGATTTCAGGCCGCAAATTTCGTGCAGTCCTGTTAAAATGTTAGAAAGTTATCATCCAAAAAGAAATGTGCTTCCTTTTCGAGACGTTTAAAGGCTACTTGTAAAAAGAAATGACTAATGAATGAGAAAAAGGGAGTTAGAATTCATGATAACGCCTTCAATGTGGCGAGATCGTAGATACCGTCGATGTTTTTGTTTTGCGACTTTCTTTATCTCGGGTGTTATAAGGAATTTAATTGGAATTTTTCCGCTGAGTTCTGAGAAAAGTTCAAAGGACATAGAAAAGTTTTGTAACTAATACAAAAAGAATTATATGTCTGTTACATGTGTGTGGTATGAACTTCCAGGTGCTTCCTTCGCCCGCTAAAGGCGATCAAACAAGTTCAGACGTGGATGGGCCGACTGTATAATAAGCTCGCTTCTGTAACGAAATCATGATGAGTAAAGATTTTCGCAGACAACTGTTTATTATGATACATTTGGCGACTGCTATCCCATCTAAAATACATCGAATCTGTGAATAATAATATGATCAGGATCGTAAATTGTAATGTGTATTCACTAGAACGGGACGAGTTATTACATATATAAAATTAAAATTTTCCCGTTTGGATTTCCATCCAGACCTTATGTTATATCAACCAATATTTACATTGTGTCTGAAGGTGACATTTTAACAACGACACGAGTAACAGTTGTGAGTCAAATCTCCAGAAGACGGGAAGAAATATATAAGGCTGCAATAAGACTTACATACATTAGTATACATGTAACTTTTATACTTATGGGCTTATTATTGCAGCTGTTTTGGAAGCTTTACTTCGTAATTGGCATTGGAGGCTTTGATCTGAGCAGTATTGCTTGTAAACATTGGGTGAATGAGATTTAGTGGGATTAGTAAGTCCTAAATTAAGATGCATTAGATCGTTGAATGAGTATGCCAGGTAATCCGTAGTGATCCGTAGTGATCCATTACAAGCACGAATAAATCAGATATATGGAACGCGGTTAGGAGTTTTTTCAATGCTTCGTTTACTTCGTTGTTTGTTGCTGTCATTCTGGGCAACGAAGGAAGATAGTTTTATGGTACACAGCTCATAAATCTGTATGGGTTCCAAATTTCGTAAGCAAAAATATTTGGTATGATAACAGAAAATGTAATGTATAGACATTAGAAAAATTGGAGATTAGTAGTTTTCAAATTACGGAATAATGTTTAAAAATAAGAAAACAAACAACTGATATTTTAATTTTAATGAACGCTAGTAAGGGTTTTTGAATTAATAGAGTATGAAGATAAGGTGGTAAAATTGTCATTCACATGTTCCATGCTAGTATTACAACTTAAAGGCCAATAGCTTCAGCCCTCAACTTATAACCACAAGGCATCATTAAAGGTGTCGACATAACTACGCTTATTATGATGTATTATCATCCTTGTACCAATGACCAATGTGAGGCTGTATCCATTGGCGTTCGCTGGGGCGATGGCTTCACTCTGAATCAGGAACCACACAGCCACTTCATTGTATTACTGCTAATCGTTCATCAAACTTGCAGATAGTCAGTACATTACTACAAAATGTTCGTTGTTGGGTTTTATTAAGCCTAATTTATCCTCTGATTTTTTACATCTCCAGAACTAAATTGAATATGTAATAGCAATCTATAATAATAGCAGTATATTCCTTCCCCTGAAATAGTCTCAGTGGGCATGTATAGGTATATAATATAGTTAGGAAAGGAAGAGGTTATGGCGTTTTCATTTATGGTTATGGCCCTTATGGCGTTTTCATTGTTTCATAAGGTAACTAAACTTGTAAGCCTGGCGACCTGTGGTACCCTTAAATGATTACCCTTATCTATATCATAACTCCTAACTTTTATATAGTCCTATTGTTAATTAATTTCATATTCGTTTTCTGTTATTTTTAGTGATATTACCTAAATATTGCGTAATAGCTAAGCTACCATTTTGACGAGGATAAAAATTGATTTTAATAAATACAGCTAATGATGATGATTCTGGGAAGACTGTTTGGGCTCAATGTTATGATCGCCATTAGTACAGTGATCTTGCATTCAATGGTATCTGAATCTACGGCTCTAGCAAAAAAGAGTCCAGTGAATCGTAATAACTTTTCTTATACCGTATATGCCGGCGTATAAGTGGTTTTAGCCTACATTGGCCAATAAGTAAACCCTAAAATCAAGGCACCACCACTTCCATCTAACTATCGAGAATGTGTTAACCAGCAGCTTATCATGCAAGTAGTATCATGTATCATGCATAAAACTTGTATATATCATGAAATCTTGTAAACTTGTATATATCATATCAAGACTGACATGATAGAATTAGTAGACCACTGTATGGGTGTAGGCCTGGTGGTAGTATCACGGCCTTATCTTCGTCTCTGCCATAATGGCAGCTTAATGCTTGGCGTATTAGTAGACCCCTAGCTTTCCAGTGATTTTTTATGCTTGAAGACTTATACGCCGACATATTCCGTATTTCAGTAATCACATTCGTATTTTTACTACAGATAAACAAACTATTGTCGTTGTTCATAGATGTCATTGTCATTAAAGTCTGTAAATATATTCTTTTCAGGAAATCCTTGCGCAACAGTTTCATGCTATTACAACTCGATGTGTAAAGTGGACGAGTCGACCGGAGAACCGATGTGCGTTTGCCCCGAA
Organism: Halocynthia roretzi; assembly: GCA_013436055.1. Lineage (NCBI taxonomy): Eukaryota > Metazoa > Chordata > Ascidiacea > Stolidobranchia > Pyuridae > Halocynthia > Halocynthia roretzi. Next base: position 2,164 of record QRAM01000057.1, on the reverse strand, counting down.
AATGAATGCGACGGTGTCCCGCGGAATCCTATCTGCGCTGACGGCATAACTTTTCCGAGCCTCTGTCACGTTCGTCTCCACATGTGTAAAGCACAGCGACAGATGATGATTCAGCATTCTGGACACTGTGGTAAGTAAACTGCGATAAAATATTGTGTATTCATTCTCATTTGTATTGATCATCGTTAAGAGCTTTTTCGGGGTTCGTAAATCTTTTTCGTACACATTACGTTTGGCGTTTGCTGTGGGTGATGAACGTGGCATTTACACCATTCCGAATCAAACTACATTCTGAATTGTACTACTCTTGATAGTTCATTCATATCTGCAGCTATGTAGTGCTATACCAAAAAATTTAACCGTTCCTCGTTCAAATTTAAAAAGGCAAAATGAGCCTTTATTCTTTTACATCTCCTATAAGATGTAATGTAATATATATTCATGCACATGATAATAAAAATTATTCCTTTTGCCCCTCCTGGATAAGTCACATTTGACGTCAATGGCCAAGGGTAAGCGTTCGCTGCTGAATTAACCATCACGGAATGTAAGCGCGTCCTTAGGGCATCAATGAGAAGTTTGCAGCTTAGGTATCTACAAACAAACTATGACAAATGTGGATAATTGCAGGTTTCACAGAAACACTAAAGATTTATTTTTCTGAATTTTTAAAAAGGCAGTATTATTGATAAATAATTTTTATGGTACTAAAGTCCATTTTAAAGAAATTTCATGATATTTCAGGAGAGATTCAGTGTTCTTCATCACAGCCGTGCTTGTACTACGCAAGGTGTGTACTTGGCGTGTGCTCTTGCGTGCGCTGTCGTGACGTAAGAAGTCGAAGAAGATTTTCTGAGTTGATTGAGAAACGACGCCGGAGAGGCGTGTGTGGATCAGACGGTGTTACTTATGGATCTGAATGTCATCTTCGATACGAGTCTTGCAGATCTCGCACGTCGATAGTTGTGAAGCAACTTCGGCCTTGTGATGATCCAAGTATGTAAGAACGTGTGTAGTATATTTGAGAGTGTGTTTGTTACAGGATGATATGAGTTTTTTTAATTTTCAAATTGACCATGGTGTGGCATAATTTAATTGCGATAATCTATGGTGGCGAAGCGCGCTTTTTCTACGGAGCCATTTTCAACCATTAAAATCTAGTACTAAACAATCGCTTGATGTTATATACATAGTAATATGTATATGATTGGTCACTTAGATTGAAACCAGGTAAGGCCCACATTCATATATGTATATTGAAAATAATATTCAGTATTTTCAGTCATTTTCTTATCTATGTTTCTATGGTAAAGTGGTTCTTAACCTTTCTTGCCTCATTTTCCCTTTTAACCAGATCTCAGAATGTCCTTTCCCCTTTCTGAGACTGTATAAAAAATTAACAACCTACTCACAGCGCGTTTATTACAGTTTCCTCTCTTCTAGTATTCTTCAGGCTTTCACAGTAAAATGATAGTTGGATTCCTGATTTTCTTTTCTTTATCTTTGCTTTGTTATTAGTTCGAACATTTGAATTTAAATGTCACGAAATTAATTCTTCATTTTCAAGCGAAGTTTATTAAATACAGTTATTGTTTCGGGATAATCTTTTCTTGTTAATTTGTTCTACCCCTGAACTCACTGGATGCATTTTCATCATCCACGATTAGAATAGATTATGATAGAACTATTATATATTCAATCCTTATATTGATATATAAACAAACTACACTGTTCTAAGTCCAACTTAAATAATTTCAAAGGCAATATATGTCCTTAATTCTATATTGATTATTCTATTAACTAGTTCAAAATTCTGTGTCTTTGATTTATCGTTTGCTTCCTCTGATCGCATGTAGATGGCTTAGGTCCATGTAAGTTCTAACCTTTTTCCTTCATTTACTTCTTCCATGCATGAAAAGGGAAATATCCCGTGCAAAGAAACGTTCCTATTCGTTCTTATCTTAACCATCTTCCAGCATGGGAAGCAAATGATCCTTTTGCCTTTGAAGTGAATCGGCCTGCTGCCGCTAAATCGCCTGCAACGATTCATACTATCGACTACGGGCCTTTGAAAGGTTCAGCTAAGTGCTTGCAATGCTCTTTAATAATATTTGTTTGCGATCACGTTTTTGGAGAAGACGCATCCTAGCTTAACGGAATAGTA
>QRAM01000569.1:0-45646 GCA_013436055.1 Halocynthia roretzi | reverse complement strand
GCATGCGCCTCCTGACCCCTGCCCAGGTGGAATATGAATCATATGAAAGTTAGGCAGCTTTTATTATTGACATGTCAGAAAAAATTGTGCATTCAGATGGTCAAGAACAAGGTACCTCAGTTTCAAGAATATATCTGGAGGAGGAAGGTGCTTGCTTGTTCTAGAAGAATTAGACTCTGGTTCTACATCCATTATGATATCTTCCTTAGTTTCAGTTTGCTGGCCAGAATCCTTCGTTCTAGGCTTAGTCTCCATCTAATATGGTAAAAAATGATAATCATCATGTGTTTGCAACAGGTTTATGATTGACATTCTTAATTTATATAAGTGTAATCCAAGATAATTTTAACCAGATTTATTGATCACAGTAAAAATAGTATTCGCCTGTTTTTTCAAGATGTAGCAGGTGGTACTCACAATATGGATGACTAGTGTTATCTAAATATAATTCCACTGAACAAATTATCAACACAGAATATGTAGAGAGAAATATATAAACAACAAAAGCTAGTTTGTAAATTATATGAACAAACACTGTACCACCATTTCACCAGAAAGTCCCCAAGTGTTCGTTAACAAACATAGTAAGGAATTACCTGCTGCTTCCCTACTGATGCTAGATAATGCAATGCAGCAGCATTTTCAAATTCCTGGTTAACATCGTCTTGGGAAACGTGGCCATCAAAATCTTCATCTTTGAGAGAGACATCTAACAAAACAAAATACAATTGGTATTGTAATATTCATCTGTTCCTATTTCTGAGCCCACCTTAAACAAAGACATCCTCTCATTATCAGTGATCCAATATATTGTTAAATCAAAATCAATACAGTACCACACTAGCAAACCAGGTTTTTTTAGCTGAACCCTGCTGTGAACCTTTTGATTTGAATGAGAGGGAAAGTGATAAAAGAAATAATGCAGAGGAAAGTGAGGTGATTTTTGTAGAGCTCCATCATTTAGCTCACATAAGGATGGTGATTTTACAGGAGAATACCCGCCATATAGTTACCGTAATTTCTGGCTATAAGACAAAACAGCGCTTAAAGCACACAATCTAATTTTTGTTTAAAATTGTAATTTTGGTAAGATAAAGATAGATAAGATAACTAAGGTGCATATAAACCAATGTGAGATTTCATATGACACATTCCTTTGCAACCACACAAGTTTATGAGATGGAACAAATTGCTGCATTTTGGTTGATTGTATGTGTCAGCGGCACATCAAACATCAAAGGAACTTTGTGGGGCTGCNACTTGTTGATTGTGTTTGGCAGTACAACATTGTAATAAATACTGTATATGAGAAATCAAAGAGTTATTGATTAATCATACTATACGATTGAGTATATATTAACCATCGTATTACATCTGACGAGGAGCGAACGAGTCGCCCTCTCTGTAAGCGAGAGTGTATTTGTTAGCGTATAACACCCAAAAACGATAAACATAAAAACACTAGACGCAACACATCAACCGTAAGCTTAATTTTGCACACATATACCGTATGTGCAATATAATTCAGTCATTTTCCCTAATAATTCTCAATTAGAGACCTCAATTTAAACAAATACCTCTTGCAGATGGTGGCCTTAGACTTCCTGAAAATACTTCATCGGTACCACTGCTATGTGCTGGATTTTCATCTGGAAGGGATGATCAAAAAGTATTACCCACAGTAACAAGTCATTTATAGCATTTATATTCAATTACGCAATAAAATTTAATGAAAAAGACTATCTTCATCTCCTATTCACTCCTCATCACTTTGAAAACCAATAAATAAATTAGATAAGGAAAGAAAAAAAAAGATAAAAATGAAATTTAGTATTAAGACAGCATACCTGCAAGTCTCAAGGCTTCATTCACTCTGCTTCTAAATATATTCAATTCACTTGATGCTTGTGGAATGTTTGGGCTGTGATAAGGTTCAGGTGCATTTCTGCAAAAAGGAATTAAATATTGTTGAAATAGCATATTGGTTGGTTGGTATTATTATTATTATTATTATTACAGTTGAGTACAGTACAAAATTATTGATGATGATACGAACATACAGCAATAAATGAACGAACGAAAGTGGCAGTGTTTGTGGCCACAGATATACTGTCCTGGTGGCCAAAATAAATGTTGCATGGAACAGATGTCATGAAGCTATTTTCTTTGAATATCGTTTTTTGAGGTCAGTATGGTTTCCGACTTTGGTTCATGGTAGCATTTGGTTATATATTAGATTTAAGATTAGTGGTTAGAGATGAAAATGAAACGCTAAACATGCTACGGTGTAACCACGATATTACATGTCCTTATTGAAAATGAAATTGGATAAAACACGTTGGGTCACTGGACGCCTGCTTTGTGTCTCTTATTTCTCAATAAATCTTTAATTCCCACTTACTAAACTTAGACATTACAGAACGTTGTCTACTACATGCAGTATCAAATGCAATGAAAATTTTTGCTACAACTTAAAAAAAATGCAAACAATACTTTCAACTTTTTAATGTATGATTTAAAGAAGCATGATGTCTCAAATATCAAACAAACAAAGCACAATGTCGCTCATTTTATTCTAGTCTCTTAAACAACATACAAAGCACAATGTCGCTCATTTTATTCTACTAGGCAGTGCTAACATAATGAAATTCTTGATTTCACATGACTTCGTTTCCTTTGTGATGTTATTTTATGGACCAGTTTTATGGCCCATATATACAAGTTCATTTAGGTACTGGGTGAAACAGTAATGTTATTATTATATTACCGAGCAATATTTATTCTGTGTGACATTTATTCCCGCAATAATTATTTCTAGATCCACTGCAGTTTGTTTCACATCATCAGATCATGGCATCAATTTTATGTTGTTTGTCTTAATCTTGCACATTTCAAGAACTTACGACAGTGTTGAGTGAGTACCTACTTATACCAAAATAATTATCGAATGAAGATGTCTTAGAACTTCACTGTGCCAACTAGCCAGTAGCTAATGAAAGTACTTGCAATTCGATAGAGCAGTCTTCAAATGTGGGAATCAGAGTGGATACCAAATATCTATCAGGCATACTTGCAAATTAATCAATCGTTTGGCAAGAGAAATAGACACGTTTTAAATCTGTCTCTATTCTTGAATCAATAGAATGAATTCACATAAACATATGATAAAACAACAAGTGAACACTGCAAATTATCATGAATGGTAATTAACATTCTGAAGTAATAAGTTTTAAAGCAGGAAAAATCAAACTAGTACATCTTTACAGTATATCAAGATTGACTAAATGATCATGGGAGCTCAATGATATAACAATGAATATTCCCAATGCAAATGTTCACTTTTTATGAGAAATGGCCTTATTGTGGCAGCTGCCAAAAAACCTGTTGCTTTAAGCACTAAACTTGATTTAATCAAAAAACTAATAATAAACGATCAAGATCTAAACAACCTCAACTTTTGTCCCAAATGGGTTATAAAGATTAAAGTTGATGAGATGATGTGAAGATATTCATTAATCAAGGTACAGAATAAATATCATAACAGGCTTAAGCTAACAATTGATTCATATTTCTGAAAGTATGCGCTGGACGGATGGACCACTGTCTGTCTCGATATAAAGCTGATAGTAATAAAATCCTCGAATTGCTATCTTACGCTTGTTAAAATAAAATCTTCTATATAATGGATACCCACTGTTTGGTATCTAGGAAATTTGTAGGATATAAGCATATGGATTTTGAATTTGTGTACCAAACAAAGAACTACTTTACACTACGTTACCATTATTATATAGATCCCGGTATTTACAAGTGTCCTTGAACGCAGAGTGGTCCATCTTAATAAAGTCGATGATAGTGAAAGTATTATTGCGCGAGGCGTGCTCTTTAATATTTTCAAAAGATCTAGCAATATATTGGGTAATGGCTTTCTACTTTTTGCTAAACCCGAGATTGGATGTATAATACAGAAGAGTAAGGTATTCTGGACTGATTCTAGATTTTTTTTCGAATCACGAATTTCACATCCAGCTCTTGAATTGCCATTTCCAAAACTTATTGTACAATGTGTATATAAAATCTAAGCAATGCCAATAAAATCTCATGCCTATTGAGTGAAAACTCACAGAAAATATGGATTATTGTTTTTAATGATTATATGGTTTTATGGGAAGCGAGTGTGACAAGGTAAATCTGCAATATAAACTGCAGATAATAGCAAAACAAAGTGCTGTGTATATATCTGGTTCATATATATATTTTATTGACTAATTACATTGATTACTAGCAGCATTTTTGCCTTTGCCTCTACATACTGTTTTACTAAAGTATTGTATCTCTACATTTACACTTGTTTAAAGTTGGAATTTTGTAAATACAGTAAAATATTGTGATTGCTTTGAGACAGTCTCTTTTTTATTAACAAAAACTGGCTGATAACATTAGGAGTTTTGATTAATTTTTAATTTAATTTCTGTTTTGGAAATGATTGACTTCGATAACAATACACAATTGATAACATAATAAGCGTCTTCCACTCTCCACCTTACAATTTAAAGATAATAGGACTGATATTGCCAAGAGCCCCAACTATTACAACTTGGCGAGGGTTTTCCATACTTTAATTACCATGAGCAAACAAAAAACTAGATTCACACACTATGTACACAGCAATTACGGAGAACATTTCAAAAAATATTTTTTTAGAAATTTCAAATCTAGCATTTTCGTAACAAGCTGACCTGGTATACGGATCCGGATGATAGGGAGTGACATCCACATAATTTCTGACATCATTCCTTGGCGATGACATTGTTTTGGATGATGTTGAGTAAGGACTTTGTTCTCTTGATCTTTCATGTACTGGACTTAGACTCCTTTTCCTAATCATGAGAGACACAATACGTTAGCTTTTAATGGACATTCTCGAATTCAAAAGCAGGTTTTGAATCACTGGTTGCATTCCATGTCACCACATTTTGTGAACAGTGTGTATTAACAGAATTTTTTTCGAAACCTTTGAATCTGCTTCGAAAAGTTTGAAGCAAGAGAGAACAGACAAAAATATGGAAAAACATTTTATATATTTAGATAAGGCACCCTGATAAAATACCATGCGAATTCCTTGCCACCCAGAAAAATTGCGTTATATGGGGCTGTTCAAGTATAGACAGCATAGCTCTTTGGGGTGCTACATTTGATCAAAGCAAGCATTCTGGCAACAGCTGAGCTCAAGCTCTAGGATGGCTTATCCTTTACTAAGAGTGACCTTGCCTTGCTCAAGTAAACCTTTAACAGAAAAGCTCTAGCAAGTATATATATATACAGATTATAATTTTTGTTGGAGCAGCTAAGCCTGAAACATGGTTTTCTATGTTTATGCATCATTCTGGAACACATCTGGACATCCATGCCAAAGTTGATAAAAATCCGTTGAGAATGGCCATGTTGCTTCAAGACTTTTCGCTCATATTATATAGATAAGTTACCTTGCTCGCTGAGACTGATTAGAAGTTGGGACAATCGCATCACTCAAAGCATCAATGGTTTCGACCAATCTTTCAGTGCTCTGAATTCAAGTGCAGCGAATTATAAAAGAGTTACAAGGTTCACTAAACGTACTGGCAAGGAACATACTCTAAAATCCTGTTGCATATCATGAGACATTTCATCGATCGCATCTAACTGTGCTGACATCTGTTGCATAGCAGCTGACCATCTTTTTTTTGTTGTTTCTCTTACAGCCGATACCTGAAAATAATATCATAGCTGTTGTATTTGCATTGTTCAGTCATTTGTTGTCATACATTGGCTTTCCTTTGTTCGCTTGGTTCGTATCGTGCAGGTTATTGGAGAATTGGTGCATTTAATTTTGGATAAACTTAACTATGTGGTAGTAAAACTTCTTTTCGACTGTATGTTATCTTTTTTACTGGAGTGTTGCTGTAAACTCTGGAAATCACTTTTTTTCATTGACCTTTTTAGTTTATTACCTTAGATGTATCTTTAATGTGCTTTTTAATCATACTGTCAGCTGACTGCCATTCTTCAGTATGCCCAAGGTATCCAGGTACATGATCATGGCGACTCAGTTGAGTGGCGTCATAATGCAATTGAGCTGGTGACTAAAATATCAAGGATGAAGTTTCAATAACTGAAAAGATAAGGTTTACCAAAGATCTAGATCGGTGATCCCCAAAGGGTATCAAGCATTAGGAGTCTAGGAGATGATCCAAGGAGTTCATATAATACATGGAAGGTCGGCAAAATCCCAAGATGCTTCAGGCATTGTTTGGCTATTTAGGATAGTCGATAAATAAAGTTTTTTTCCCATGGGGTCAGTGGTGTACGAAGTTTGAGGACCCCTGATCTTGATATTAGTTTAACACCATAATATTTCAACTTTACTTGTCTTTCTGCCTCCCTCTGATCTTGTTGCTGCTTTATACCGTCTAAAACTGACTTGGCATCGAGATTGCCTACGTTGATGAATCGTTTTGACATGTCATCATCAGGTGCGTCTAGCACATTCTCTAATGGAATACCAGAATCCTTTGCAAACCTTTTAAGCAGAATAGATGCCAGAGGGAAATAGTATAACAAAATTATATGGTGTTTGTTTGTTGTTATATGAACATAATTTGCTTCCTCTGGTGCAGGGGTCGGGAACCTTTTCATGGCAAAGAGTCAAACATTAAATTTAAAATTTTTAAATAAAACTATATCGTTAAAATATTTAAGTCTCCAAGTGCCCCATGAGGAGGCTGAAAGAGCTGCATGCGCCTCCTGACCCCTGCCCAGGTGGNATGTGAGATTTCATATGACACATTCCTTTGCAACCACACAAGTTTATGAGATGGAACAAATTGCTGCATTTTGGTTGATTGTATGTGTCAGCGGCACATCAAACATCAAAGGAACTTTGTGGGGCTGCCTTGGAACTAGGAGTTAACGAGTTTATGGTCCAGGAAAGAAGGAAGCACAAGACAGAATTGGGGGTGTGTAGAAAATGAGGGAAGCTTTCATGCACTTTATTTTTTCTTTACATAATAATATAATTATGCAATAATAAATTCAGCCAATATGGTTGAGAGATTATTCCTGTATTTGAAGGGCTTATGACCGATTTATTGTTCGATTTCGAATAGTTAAAATAATATTGGTGAATCAGGGAATCCCTTGTACCAATTGCTTCAATATTGTGTGTTCGTTTAATCCTACAGAAATTTCACCTGCGCTAGAAGGTTTTACAGAACTGTCTGAAATATGTTCGGCCTGCTCAACAAAATCAACACGCTTCTTTACTGGATCTCTGGAATTAGGAACAGGATCACTTGCATCAAAAAGCGGTGCCGACACTTTCAGGATAGGGATAGAAGGATGTGAACTTCCAGGTCTCAAATCTCGGTTTTTTATTGTCTGAAACATGAATTCAGTGCATTTTTACATATGGTCAATTTTAAAAGGGTAGTGGAAAAGAAAGGAATATAGCAAAACTTCCTTACAGAGTTGGCCTAACATCTTTATGCAGAAACTAAGTTGTCACATCCTGAGTTATGTAATTCCATAATTATGTCCTTCAATTACCAATTATTTATTACATACATTGTCTCTTATTGATATTATTCTAACTTGAGAGACACCTTGAGAGACATAGTTAGATGAATGGGATACATTCATAATGTGTAATACTGTATTAATATTATCATTATCCTTCTCTCTCACCAGACAGTTTTGATGATACCCAGTGATGCTCATCATTTATGTTAATTTCCGTTCTATAAGGTGACAAATGGCATAATATGCAGCTCTTAATTTTTTTTTAATCTAAATTTGGTCAGACATGAGACCTGAAGTAGAACAAACTACTTCCTTCTGATTGATAGTATGTTTCAATGCCATATCCAAGTCAAATGAACCTTGTAGGGCTGCCTTCAAACTAGGTATTAATGAGTATGGTCCACAAATGAAGGTAACAGAAGCGGGCACATGTTTATAAAAACAGAAGCTTCTTGTGTACACTATTTTTTTCAATTCGGCAATCCGGCAAAAATTGCCTTCGCCTCAATTTAATGAGAGATTGACATGCTAAACCAGTGGTTCCCAAAAGCCGGTCCGCGTTAATTTTCATGCCGCTCCGAAAAAAAGACATGGTCATTTGTATAATTCAAATATAAAGCGACATGCCGTAACCAAACCAGTTTTGTATATCTTCCCAACGAAAATTGAAAACGAATCGAAATGCTAACAAACTCATTATGATTACAAAGGCAATATGAACAAATCTCCCGCTGATTTTGAATTGAATTGCATCTTATCTTTCCTAGTTTCACTACGGAATTACTCTTATACTGTTGCATTATCATACAAAATAATTTACAAGACAAATTTTTTTTGCAACAATCATAGGTCTGNAAATCAACACGCTTCTTTACTGGATCTCTGGAATTAGGAACAGGATCACTTGCATCAAAAAGCGGTGCCGACACTTTCAGGATAGGGATAGAAGGATGTGAACTTCCAGGTCTCAAATCTCGGTTTTTTATTGTCTGAAACATGAATTCAGTGCATTTTTACATATGGTCAATTTTAAAAGGGTAGTGGAAAAGAAAGGAATATAGCAAAACTTCCTTACAGAGTTGGCCTAACATCTTTATGCAGAAACTAAGTTGTCACATCCTGAGTTATGTAATTCCATAATTATGTCCTTCAATTACCAATTATTTATTACATACATTGTCTCTTATTGATATTATTCTAACTTGAGAGACACCATGAGAGACATAGTTAGATGAATGGGATACATTCATAATGTGTAATGAGAGACATAGTTAGATGAATGGGATACATTCATAATGTGTAATACTGTATTAATATTATCATTATCCTTCTCTCTCACCAGACAGTTTTGATGATACCCAGTGATGCTCATCATTTATGTTAATTTCCGTTCTATAAGGTGACAAATGGCATAATATGCAGCTCTTAATTTTTTTTTAATCTAAATTTGGTCAGACATGAGACCTGAAGTAGAACAAACTACTTCCTTCTGATTGATAGTATGTTTCAATGCCATATCCAAGTCAAATGAACCTTGTAGGGCTGCCTTCAAACTAGGTATTAATGAGTATGGTCCACAAATGAAGGTAACAGAAGCGGGCACATGTTTATAAAAACAGAAGCTTCTTGTGTACACTATTTTTTTCAATTCGGCAATCCGGCAAAAATTGCCTTCGCCTCAATTTAATGAGAGATTGACATGCTAAACCAGTGGTTCCCAAAAGCCGGTCCGCGTTAATTTTCATGCCGCTCCGAAAAAAAGACATGGTCATTTGTATAATTCAAATATAAAGCGACATGCCGTAACCAAACCAGTTTTGTATATCTTCCCAACGAAAATTGAAAACGAATCGAAATGCTAGCAAACTCATTATGATTACAAAGGCAATATGAACAAATCTCCCGCTGATTTTGAATTGAATTGCATCTTATCTTTCCTAGTTTCACTACGGAATTACTCTTATACTGTTGCATTATCATACAAAATAATTTACAAGACAAATTTTTTTTGCAACAATCATAGGTCTGATGATTGATGTGTGAGTTGCCGCTATTTCCCGTCTCACTTTCGGTTTCGGTTACTGCTAATGATAACCACGTTTTATGTTACTGGTCCGCAAAGCATTTCTTAACGTTTACTGGTCCGCAAAGCATTTTTTCAATGTTTACCGTTCCGCAAGCATAGAAAGGTTGGGAACTACTGTGCTAAACAACATATACCTGGAATCCTTGACCTATCTTGGCCCGCTTGCTGTTCTCATAAGCAAGGACTTCCCTCGGGTCAATAAGACGAGGATGGGCTCCATATTGAATTCCGTGTGACGGTACACCAATAAAACCCCCGTAGTGCATGTTAGAATTCCACTGTGATTGAGTAGATTTTACTGCCGGTTGTTTTGGAAAGCTGGTGTCTGGTATGTCTGGAGGGAATTTTGTAGGGCCTTGATAGCCATTTCTTTGAGGACTGTTGAGGATGGGATATTTAGTTTTATATATGACATGTTCACTAGGACCAGGTTGACGCTCCTCATACAAGTAGCTTCTCTGAGAGATATCGGGCATTCTCAAGATAGGAAAATGTGGAGGACGCTCAGGAACGTTTTGTTGTGTTCGACCAGAAGTTACAGGAGGATGTTCAGGCTTTTCATATTCAGAATGTACCGCATCATCCTTGATTTCATATTCATCGATATTATGGTTCTTTGGTGGAGGAAGTTCCCGGTTTTGAACCTGAAAGTAGGCATCATGACCACACACATGTTGTCTTCTGGGACCAGGATGACTAAAACCGGAAACGACTGGCCTTTCCCTTATCTTAGGAATGGTTTCAGCATTGGGATCGCATTTATCAAACATTAGCAGCTTAGCAAAACTAGGTGGAGGAGGCGCCTGCATTCCAGAATTACGACTTTTGCTTTCCTCTGACGCCATCCAAGCTCTTTTGCTGACGGGAGTTTGCACTAGATGAGTTTTCTTGCAATCCTGTGACTTGGTAATGCCAGACACATGGAAGAGCGGAATCCCAAACTTTTGATTCATCATTCTGATGGGGGATGATTTCTCAACTGGTATGGGGCCATGATGATATCTGAAATCTGGTAGAGAATGATCCTCTTGTGAAGAAGCTAAATGAGGATCAGGAATTTGAGAAGCAGCATTCTGTTGACTTTGTCGGGAGATCATGTTTTGAAGCATTTGTAATGGATTAACTACACCAGGGTTGGTTTGACTCCCGCCAAGTGTTTGACCCAGTAAAATCTGGCTAAGGAGCGAGACTTGCTGAGCAAGGAGAACATTTTGGATTTCATCACGAACAACTGTGCCAATGTCACCGGTAGATGCTTTTTTCGATTTGCTAGCAGCAGAGGTCTTCCGGGTTCGCATCATGCCACCTCCATCAGCCATGATGTCAGAGGGAAGCCCTTAAAAAACAGACAAAATATTGTTGTAGCATTGCATGTGATGTTGATTTCCTTGGCAGCAGTGGTATTGATTGGCAAGCATTAGCAGAGTTTTCCATCGCATAACCATTAAATTCAGTACAATTATGGGTGTTAAATTTTACGCCTTCGTTCGGGTACTCATTGCTACAATACTATGATTCATGTTATGTGAGCTAAATATATTTATTATCTGTGGTGAGTGTGCGGCGCTTACCCAGCACACCCGGAAAACACGACCCCGATTGGGAGACAGATCAAATAGTAAGATGACCTGATATAAATCTCTTTTGAACAAAACAGCAATATAGCAAAGTTCTAACGAACATTTACAGTTCTTTTTCCAAAGAAAATACCCCTACCTGAACTTGCTACTTCTGAGGCTGCTAAATCAGGAACTACATCCATAGGTAGGCCATCAGCACGCTGTTTCAATGCAGGTGAAGTGGATGCTTGCAACTGTTCTGTTGTCAGTGGAGGATGCTAAATTGGAATATGGACAAAGGCTAGGATAACTTGTAATGTAGAAAAAAGCAAATATATATGGGTAAATATTTTTTCCAGAATTTTCCGATCTGACAGAAACTTCCTGTAGTGTATTACAATACCAAACACACTAAATATATACTAAATTATATTATCCTTCTGAAGTGAATTATATAACATAAAATGCTGTAAACAGTAACAGTACCAAATAGGTCATAAACCTTTTTGAAACCTTAGAAACTACTTATTTAGTTATCTAAAACATCATTTTAGCAGTAACAGATATATTTCAGATGGGTTGGACAATGGAATTCCAGATTAAGAAATTAAAAAAAAAAACGTATAAGAGCACCTTTACCTCTTCATCTTCTTTTTCTCCGTTGGATGTTCCACCTACATATAGAAAAATAAAATAAAGAAAAACAACACAGGCAGTTTCAATATGAAGAAAGCATATAAAATTGAGAGTAAAATACTGACTATTTTTCAGCCCTGTGGAAGGTCGAATAGTGGTGTTTTCTTCTTCCTGGACTTCATTTACATCAATAGCATCTTGTTTGTGCTGTACTGGCTCATTATCTTCTGCTTCCTTGACAGTTTCTTCATCCGAATTCAGCATTTGACTTTTAACTGCAGCAGATATGGCCAGGTCACTTTTGTCGGGAGAGACAAGTTCACCATCAAACTCCCCATGTGGATTTTCCTGTGAAAATGTCGAATGAATTGATAGAAAAGATTCTGAATTTAAGGAGTTGAAGTCATGTCCAGAAAAACTGGAATTCAAACCCATAGAGAAATTCTTAGCTGTAATGAATTCATGATCTAATGTGAATTCGGACACATTTCTCAAGCTCTATGCCATTAAATTTTCTGCAATTAATCATTTAGTTTAATTAATAAAATCTATGCTATGCCATTTATGGTGGTAATACAGTAGAAACCGCTTAATAAATTCACCTCCGTCCCAGGCGATTTTGGATTCAATAAGTGGAGGATTTATTAACCGGGAAGAATGGAATACTTAGTATGAACAAAATGGATTTATAAAACGGGTTTTGGAATATTCAACCAGATATTCTTTAATGCAAAAATTCGGTCCCAAGGCAATTGGATTTTATTTGCGGTCGGATTTATTATCCGAGGATTTATTAAGCGGTTTCTACTGTATTGGAAATCTCCTTTTTCACCAATATACTGAAAAAACATGGAAGCTAAAACCTTACTTCTTCAAGAATAGTTGAAACTTCAGTCAGAGTCGTCATAGTCCCCTCAACAGGTGTCAAATCTTTCTGCTTTGGTTTTTTCCTCTTACCAAACCTTAGTTCAGAAATTGTGAAACCGTGTTTCAGCTGCTCAGCTGTTAATGTGACTCTGATATTGGTGGTAGAGTCGACCTTACGCCTTTCTTGAGGAAGAGGCACAGACCTTTTGTTCCAGCGTTCTAACCATGAAAAAAAAGGAGTAAGACGGACCAGTCTCTTACACAGATCTTCAGGTAATTTTTCCAAATCAATAGGCGGGATTTCCGGGATCCCAATAGGCCGACGACTGCTATATTCATGTATTGGACTCTCGCTAAAATATTTACGCAATGAAGTACGGTCACTTGCTTGAAACTTTTGACTTGTTTCTTCTCTAATCGGAATCTCACTCGGGACGCCAACTTTTGAATACAGCGACTTCTTTGCGTTAACTTTTGGGGTCGAAGAAGATGAGGGGGGTAACATTTGGGTGTAACTACGGTCTTTCATGAGAGAAGCTGATACAATCGATTCGGAAGTTTCCCTATTTTTTTGCAACGAGACCTTTTCAAGCTCCATTGTTGCCACTTCGTTCCTGTACGAGAGCAGAAGGGGGAAATTGATGGGTGGTACCTGACCTGTCTTTCTTTTCCTGAATCGTTTACTGCTAGGTGAGAAAGAGCTAGATGCCTTATCTAACATTATACTAAGAAATTCTAAAACATGAGCATGATAAAATGGATCTGACTCGAACGAGTAAAAATTACTCAAAGCTGATATCAAATTTTTGCCTGTCGATCGAGTGACCTTGTAAGACGGGGAAGAGGAATCTTCTGATTCCTCGTTCATCTGCCCCATACTCTCTTGGAAGCTGACACTACGGGGACTTCCGACATTATTTCTATCAGCAGCCATTTCGTATGTCATGAACATGGGTTTTTGACTGCATTTAGATTTTTTCTCTTCGGAAACTCTTTGCAATTTTTTGCACTCTTCCTGAAAATATACAGACAGGGGTTTCATGGTAAATTCACCAGGAAAATCAGATGATTGATCTTCATCTGTCTCACTGTCATAATCCCCCTTCCTGACAGGCACTCCAACTTCCCTCATTCTCTGCTTGAAGAGTTTGAAGCGTGCATCCACTTTTGAAGATACCAAGCTTTCATCATGGAAATATTTAGCCACTAGATTGACAGTGTCAACTGACATTGGTAAATTATTTGCAAGAGATAGCACAAGTTCTTGCACAACGATTTCAGCTTGCAAAAAAGTTACAAATGGCCTGATATGATCGAGCCACACAAAGCACTGCTCAACCAACACCACTACGGCTCTTTGTAAGGAAGAAACTTGGTCAAACTCAGAGGTGCCAATTTGTGCTTCAGCTCCTAAATCAGGCATGATCCATGTCGGATCGGTAGAATGAAGTTCTTCCCTAGCTAACTTGAACTTCCGAAGAGCCAGACAAAGTTTGTCACGGACATGGAGGAGCCAAAGAAGGGAACAAACTTCTCTGAATGCAGACACGACAACATATATTTCATCCCCGTCTTCTGCACGCCTGTGACGATAGTCCAATTCAATATCCCGGACCAGACCATTATGCATAAATTTTTCTTGAAACTTTGCATCTTCCATCAAAGTTTTAGCACCCTTAAGAGTGGTGGAAGGTGAAGTACCATATCCTTTGGCATCAGCCTGCAAATCGATAAGACGATTCGATTCTCTTTCGAGCCATCGTACGTACCACGCTGCAATTAAGTGGGTCGCCTTGCAAGAGTTAAGGATAGTCATGAAGCTTCTGATGAATATGGAAACCTCATTCCTCAGTTTCACCTCTGCCCTAACTTCTGTATGTCCATCCAATCTAACATCTGCTACTATGATTTTATTTGCATTCTCGATTAACTGTGGAAGGTAAACTAGTGGAGCCGGCAAGTAGAACACTGGTGCAACCAGCGGTGCAAGTTTCGATCGACAATCAGATTTTGTTGTCCCTAATAGTTGGCAAAGTGACCATGAGACCAAGTCCAGGCCTGTCATTAATGCAACAGTGTACAAATCCGTTAGACACTCGGATGCTAACTCCACATGAATTTCATTGTAGTCTACATCGATGGAGTCAGAAAGGTTAAAGATATTCTCAACTGACGGCACTTTCCATGTTGAGGCGAAGATTTCACGGAACCTTTGTTGCAGCATGTTCTTGAGTTTTGTATTTTTAACAGATTTGGTGCTATCCATTGAGACAAAACCTTCCATAGAGGAAGTAATGAAATCACCATGAAGAGGGACATGATTTTTCTTGGAAGCAAAACGAATTTTCTCACAGACTGCACTAAGGATCACTGACGTACGCCAATCACAAACCAAAGACGTGACTTGAACAGCTTCTGAAACACGTCCACACGATAGCAAGAGAAACATTGTATGATTAAGGTTCCACAATTCAGCAACAGGGGAGAATCTGAAAATAATGTGATATTTAGACAAGAAATAACGTAATTCAAAGGGATAGCTGGAAAAATGATACTTTATCACATACAAGACATGTATTTAAATAGAATTTAATAACTTAAGATAAACATACATCAACTCCTACATAAAGCTTCTTGAGTACAGTCACAGACAATGGAGAATGGAATAAATGTTGATATTTACTATTCTTTGATAACATGTTCATCTCAGTAAACGATCTCGAGTCAATACAACAGTTTGTGCAGTGGTCACAGCAGGTCCTTGATTTAAGGGAATTTAATGCTATCCGAAGAAACATTTAAAAACCACTTTTCAATTACTGGAGTACCATGCAGTACTAGAGCATTGCTTTTCATTATCTGTGTCTGACCTGACCTCGGCAATAGGTACACTGATAATAATTTTTCTTTTGACAGAGCATTATAAACATTTACTGAATATTGCAATTTCGCAAATAACGTACATGATTTACAAGAATTTGCCTTAATCATATTTTGTAGAACTCTGTGCTATTTGAATCAGAAATGTCTATACCAGAATTTGGATATTCCAACCAATAAAATGTAGACTGCACTGGCATGCTATAATGCACATATGCAGATATATAACAATGGCTGCCAGATCGTGCTTATTTTTGAAGAAGAGAGTCTTCAAAAATATTATTGTGCTTATTTCTAAGAAACGTGCTTATTTTTGATTTGCATGCTTAGTCTGTCTTATTAGAAGTAGAAAGTATCTAATCACATATATTGAATACACAGTATGTCAGTATGCCCCTTTCCGTTTCCTGAAAATCATGAGATGCACAAGTTAATTTCCAAGAACAAAGGACTGCCGAAGCAGATCATATTTATGAGAAATATTATAAGTGATTAGATCTTGCTCGCTTTAATAAAACGATTTTCCAAATATTTTTTCCATGTTTTTTCAAACATTCTTAGTTTTAGGTCCAGGCGGATGGTAGCCCTGTATATAACCCACCCAAGGCTTGTATTTCCATAAATGCTAATGCTAATATTCTTCCCAATGGAATAAATTCGTTATCAATAATGGATAAAAATGTTGGCCTCTAACCTTAACACCTTTGCCACTACATCACGTTCAAGACCGATTTTATGTTCAGGTGAAGCTTTGAATTTGCCATCTGGATGCCTTGCTGGGATTACTGCAGATGTCACAGTACTATGAGATGAAACACAAGCTCTTTCTGAAGGAATCATCAGTGGGAAGTCAACAAAGTACAACACCATGACCGACGCAATCATTTCTACACAACACCAACCTTCAACTACAGAAGAAAGAATGCATATAGTTAATATTCTATTGAGTTCAGCACTACACAAAATAATTGCAGTCTATCACCAGCTCACACAAGCAATTGACTTTTAACTTTGATTGCCAAATTATTTGCTGATCGCTCCACCAGTGAATCCTTAGGTTACCACTTCCCCCCTTTAGTATATTATTCTCAAGATAATAACTATAGCCACAGCCACATGTGTAATAAAACATATCTGATAATGCAAAACATAACTGTAGGTAAAAACATTTTTTTGAAGCATCCTCCCACATATTTCGGGTATATAACTGTGTCGTACATAATTTCACTCTCCTCATGGTTCTCTCCCATCAGCAACTCAAATGCACTTAAGGTGCTAGTGCTCACTCTGGGTTGCACCAAAACTCTGCATATAGCTGTGGCTGAATGTATTATATGTTCAAATATCAAGTAATCAGTACATGAATTAAGCGAAAATGTAAGAACACAACTTGAAGAATGAATTATGGCAAAATATGTATGAAATCCTACCTTTCCAAGACGGTATATTTGAAAAATGTTTATTCAAGATCATGTGTGCAAAGTGCAAGGCTTTCTCTAAGTTGTAGGATGATACAAATGCCTTCATTCGAGTCAATTCATCAGGGCCATCTTTCACAGTAGCTCTAACTCCTGTTAACATGTCTTTTGCCTTCCTTTGGGAGTAGGATGCAATGAAATGAAGTGCTGATTTGAACTAGGTAAATTATAAAAATGATCATTAGTGATTCATATCACATGAAAACATGTATAAGCTTAGCTACAAATATACATCAGAATATAATGGTGTGAAAAAAAGGGTATGTGGGCAAAGAAAACAATTGAAAGCTTAAAAAAATTCATGTGTGATTGAACTATCAGAATTCAAATTTGGCACTCTGAAAGTGATCATTAGAAATTTATATTAAATTAAAACACGTAAAATCTTAGCTACAAATATCCATCGGAATATAATGGTGTGAAAAAGAAGTGAGAAAGCAAAAAATATATATTCGAAAGCTTTGATTATCAGTATCCGAATATACAATGAAAGGACAGAAGTATCGGTATCAGGGCAGGTTCTCGCACAAATGATTTCGCTACTGTCCCCAGTAGTTAATTGTAGTTTTAAGTGCTGAAATATAAACTGTACACAAAATTTGAGCTGAACTAAGGAAAGCAATGATAAGGCAAACTTTGTGAGAATACTATGGGGGTTACTAGGTTCTACCATGATTCCTGATTTCTTTTTAAAAGGCAACAGGTAATACAACTTATAATAAGATAGTTTTTATCGGCATCTGACAGTAGTTTAGAGAGGAGCCGATAAGCAAATTGGACGATTACTGATTGATCGGCCTTGCACTGGGGTTATATTACACTAGGGGGCTCAGTTTATGTGTCCTAGGAAATAATCTATGTTTCATGTATTTTTACATGTTGAATCCATTATATTTTCAGAATTTTTTTGTCACCCATGATTTTCTTCCTAAGAATACGTGCCTATCAATAATAATAAAAAACAAGAATTGCTAATCATCAAAAACGATTAATTAGCCAAAAAAAAAGCAGCCCAATCGCCCAATAATCAAGATTATCGATGCAACCATAGTATGGATAGCATATTATGTGAAGTGGAGGATATGATATTTTTACCTCATCTGCATCCGAATCCAGCAAGAACTTCAAATGTTCAAGAAATCTTCTCCATGACTGCTGAAGAAATAATGGTTTAGGATCTTCATTGTCAGCACCGAACCTCCCAATATGATTTGAATGATAGATATCTGTTTCAATCGCTGTATTTATATGGATGGTGTTGTCATTAAGTTGTGAAGTGAAGTAGCTGTTAAACAGTGCAGTGTTTTGGTTAAACTCAGCCGAACACAGAATACGCTCAAGAATTATTTACCTGTAGATGCCGTGTAATTGTTTTTCTGATTTTACCAGCAAAATAAATGCCCTAAATGTATTTTCAATCATATCTTCCAGAGAAAGACAGCCTTCTGGTGCCACTCGTCGACAACATAGAACCGTTGCAATCATCTCATCAATCACTTCGGAAATTAATGGAGTCTTGGAATGAGACACTGTGTCCCAAGACATTAGGACCAGTATGCAATGACCTAGGCTAGAAACATCATCACATATAATGTCTCTCAGAGTGGTATTTGTTTTCAATGGGTTGATTTTGTATCCTGCGGCCATGGCAACTTTGCAGGAAAGCAAATGTGCATCTTCTTCATTTTCGCTTGGATCCCACAACAAAATATCTGCCACGTCTTGTAGCTAAACATTAATCAAAAACAAGTACCATAAATTAGAGATGATTAAGATTACAGCATAACCTCTAATATAAGAACTAGTCGGGATCGACACATGTAAATGCGTGAAAAGTTTAGATAATCAAGGTTCAAATTTTCAGCTTTATTTAATGACTTATGGAGTCCAGTACTGACAGTCAGCATTCAAATTGATTTTTATGTCTATATATATCTTCATATATCTATGAGCGCTTAAAAAAGGATGAAGCTTGCACCAAAACTATTCCCATTTTATACCCTCTCGTTCGGTAATATGAACTTAGAAATTCCGGTTATTCAAGGACCTATTCTTTTTTATTCTGGTTCTGATTTCTGATATAGGAAAACCGACATTATGGTAACTTTCCCGATATAATTCATCGTCAAAGGTTGAGATTATCAGATGAGCTGATCAAGTTCCGAAAGCAGTAATCATCATGTTTTTTTATGTGAGATCTGAATTTTACCTCCATGTATGAGTGTAACATCACTAGCGTCATTACATGTACAATACTTTGAAAATCTGAAATCCGCAACACTTTCGGACCCAGTAATATCGCTCGCATAAGGGATTCTCAAATGACAATTAGGAAATATCTGCGAGATTAGTTTTCAGTAGCGATGAAGATGAAGCTAAACTGTGAACTAACCTCAAGCAAAATCTTGCAATAGAATTTTAGAGTTGACAGAAAGAATGAAAACATTTCATCTCCTGTGAAGTTTTCCTTGTCATCTCTCTCGGGCTTGTTATCCAATCTATTTTTTTGTGAATATTGCGACTGAGTTGTCAAGATCAAGGCAAGTGCTGATAGAAGAGATGATCGACAAATTCGTAGCTGTTTCAGTAAGGCAGCTGAAACGAAAGTAAACTTTTCTCAACCAATGTGTACCAAATTTGATTCGTCTCATAAGTCCAAATTCATTCCAGAATAATTCATGAACAGAGAAAACCTGGTTCTAGAGGGGAATTGTAATACTAGGTTTGTACTCGGCAGCATGTTATAATTGCGGTGAGCGACTGAATTTGATGTGGGAGTAAATAAAATTGACACTTTGTCTAACACAACATGACAGAACTTATTTGAGCTCATCTTCATATTTTGTTAACAACGTAAATTAACATCAAATTTATAATGCACGGTAAATTTAGTAAGTTTGAAGTTGATTACATTGTAACGAGGTTGAATACATGTATTTTAATAGGGATTTCCAAGAATGATAAAATCAGTTCAAGTTAACCGTCGCCAAGGTAACAAGCTAAACATATTCTAAGGCGCTAAACAAGTTACATGTGATGTAACTTGTTTTATTACAAATGGAAACCTATTAAGTATGCCAACATATTTTAGTACTAGCGCCAATTCATCGATATGACTAGCAGGTATCACCAGCTGAGATTATCGTTTATCGTAATTTTCATGCGAATCAAGATATCAACGGCGCGATCGTAGATACTTTAAGTGTTTAAAAGTCAGGATTTCAGAAGATAATAACGATACGAGGCACGATGAACATCGCATATTTGTTCTTTTACGACATTTGTATATGAAGATCCACAATTTTCTATGATACTACATGTGTTCTCAGTAACAGGCACGGGCAATATATCTTTCGCATGACAATTCCAATTTTTCGTAGTCCCCTTCCACCCCCACCCCCGGACAATTAAGTTATTCATTTTTGCCGTTGGAATAGGGTTACGAAGAAGATTTGAGCCAGTTGGCTCCAACATGGATCAAAATGGCGAACGGAATCTATCGCCCTCCTTCTAAATGAATCGACGTCAATCTTCTTTTCGTCGTAGCGACTATCCCCCACAAATAACTTACCGAGGTTAACGACAATAATTAAGAGCCATTAGTTTAGTATGAAGGATCGTGTCGGGGGAAAATCCACTTGAAGTATCGTCAGCAATAAGAATACGATAAAGAAAGAGTCGCTGAAGAATGAAAATAAGCCAAGTGCTTTGTCGAAGGGGAGAAGATTACTCGGCAAGGTGATGGTCCGCGCAAAAAAAAAGATTGACGTCTCTATTTTGATCCATGTGCTCCATGTTGGAGCGAACTGGCTCAAACCTTCTTCGTAACCCAATTCCAACAGCAAACCTAGAATTTTCCTACTATATTTAAAAGAATTTATATATGTCTGTCGATGGCATCCAAAAGTGCGTGCGGCTTTTGGGAGTAGTCAATATACGTCTATGTAGAGTGCAAGAGATTTTGTATCATGTATTACCCGCTTCGTAGAATAACCCGCACCCGTGATTTTTTCTTCACAAAACCATGTACAACCCGCGGGTAATCCATCCGACATTGGGAACATAATTTAATAAACAAAATCACCTCCACAAAATGATCTATTGTCATCCTCATTCTTATCAAGTTCTCTTCCTGGCAACAGGGTTACACTGTTAAAATCTCCAAAACTGATTTTTCCTTCGTCCGCACCCATGATAACTCCAGCCTGCCCTTTGGAGGAATTTTCTAAATTAATTATTAAGAAAATTAAAAATTGAATTGAGAAATTGAAAATTAAATTCTGTAATACATATTCTCATACCAAAATCTTTGGTTCCTAGCGGAGAATCCACATCCAGAGAATACTCGTCTCCCACAGAAGTATTGCCATTATTGGCATCTTGGTTTTCATCCATCTCTTCAACATATTCTTCAAACCTTCAAAAAAAATGAGCGAACAAGTCTTTTTATCAGAAAATTTATTAATCTCTGTTATACCATAGACTTATGATTGTTAGCCCTCACTCTCGTACTCTGACAGAAGTACAATAAGATCTAGAGATGCATTAAGGATAAGGAAACACAAGTTGGCCACCCTCAATTTATCCACTCGAGTGTAACTGGGCCAGGTAAAGTCAGCTGTGTGGCGTATAGAAATATGGATGCTTTTACACCAGTACAGTTAAGGATCTTTTATCCGAAATCCGAAAATTTTGATCAGAAAGAAAGTACAAAACATTATTTTTAAATGAGAGCGGAATTTGAACACTTTATAGGCAACATTTTGGTCCCAGGAAGTTCGGATAAGGGATTTTCAACTGTAGTATAGATATGAGCTATACCAAAAGCCATTCAGTTGATTGAGTAATGCTTTACGACACTTGTGTTTTCTGGGGAAGAAGTGTCTATTGTCTTGAACTCTTTCCAGAGATCATCTAGGCAAATTGTGTGACTGTCAACCAATATTTGTTCAGAGTTACCCTTGGATAAAATTTATTTGAATGGAATTAATCATAACTGGAAATGGTAACTGCAGGTAGCCCACATTATACGATTGTTCAGTTTACGATATTTTTCAGACTGATGTCGGTTTAGAAATTAGGCAAGAATGAGGAAAAGCATATTTGAAAAAAAATATTTCAAATCAATTCATTTCTATGGTGACTATGAAATTCTCATATTAATACACATATTAATATAATAATACATCCAGCATAAAATTGTCGATACCCCATTTGATGAATTTTCTAATTGCTGTCGTGAATCGAAATCGAACAATTTTTATATCATGAATAAGTGGTGATGGCAAGTTCATCCCTACTAACACTGCAATTCCTAATTTTTTTTTTAATGACTCCGACTTCAGTAACCGAAATATTACTCTGAAAACTCCACAGCCCTGTAAAAAACTTTTATTGCCATTTGAATGAAAACAATATATAATCTTTGATGTGTGGAACATAGCTCACCCTCCAACCCTTATATCATAAAATGGGTTCTACACCGGCGTAAAACAAGGACTGCCTTCAATATATTCCATTTCTCACCAAGCCTAATGAAGCCAATAGAATTTAAGTGGTAAAATTTACA
This sequence comes from Halocynthia roretzi, assembly GCA_013436055.1. Taxonomy (NCBI): domain Eukaryota; kingdom Metazoa; phylum Chordata; class Ascidiacea; order Stolidobranchia; family Pyuridae; genus Halocynthia; species Halocynthia roretzi. Next base: position 23,014 of record QRAM01000569.1, on the reverse strand, counting down.
TATTCGAGGTTCCGTGACATCAAAGTTCAAGACCAAAGAATGGTGGCATTGACTGGTGTGTATCAGAATTGTGATATTAGATTGCACTTACATGTATGTGAATGAAGACTTCTCATCAATATCATTCGCTTTTTTCAATATTCCAGGATTTCTTTTTTCAGCTTCTTGGTTCCTCGAAGAACTTACATTCTGGTTCACTTCTGACAGAGGTCTGGAATGAGTCAGCCTGCTCTTCTTATTCTGTATGAGAGAAATCGTCACATGTATAAATTCCCTAAAGATTAGCGGAGCCCTGCTTGTATAAAACTAAAACTATGACCTTTGGGTTATCTAATTTGATATTCATTATAGAGGTTATGTTCCCATACAGTCAGTGGAGGCCTAGGGTTGTATTTTGAATAATTGAATGGTGTCCATCCTTATAAATATGACTGCACACCAGCATGCCTTTAAAATATTCTAATATGGGTAAGGGGCTAAATCTTTTATACTTCAATATCCTGACCAAAAAATATTTAAGTAAATTTAAGCTGTAAATAAATAAAAATTCAGACTGTAAAATTCAATTATCCATGTTTTCTTGCAATCTATGTACTCGTATTATTTGTGCCCCTGAATCAGGGGCTAATATGGGGAAGGTGCTTAAAACCAGAGCTAAATCTTTTATACTTCAATATCCTGACCAAAAAAAATTAAGTAAATTTAAGCTGTAAATAAATAAAAATTCAGACTGTAAAATTCAATTATCCTTGTTTTCTTGCGATCAATGTACTGGTATTATTTGTGTCCCTGTACCAGGGCCTTTAGGCAGGAATGTAAATACTCTAGATTATAGATAGATAGATTATTTAGTCCACTCATAAATGAAATTTCATATCAGGCACCATAAGTTTTAGTTCAAACTTTAAAAAAAGGTGGCAGCGGGATGGTTTTCACTGAACAGACTGAAGAGTTCTCAAAAGTAAAATTCTGGTAGCGATGTAACTGAATCATAAATATTGCAGTTAGTAATACGTTAATGGCTTTCAAACTACTGCTACTTACTCCAGACAAGCGTGATTTTATCGACTTCAAAACAAGAGTCCAGCGATGCTCTTTGAAGGCCATGACTTGTGAAGCTTCTTGAGGCAAAAGGAATCTTAACGGTTTGGTGAGATCCACCTAACAAAGATTAACAAGAGAATAATGGTAAAAATTTATATTAGATTTTTTTTTTCAACTTTCAGGAGACATTTGCTCAGGATGTTGTCTGCAAATAATTCAATGTAAGCACAATAACATGTTATGGTCATATTATGTTCAGAGTTAACAAATGGCTTCTTGTCCTTTTTTACAGCTTTTCAGGCGACTCACAATGTGTATATACCATTCTCTTAATTAAAACAGAAAAATGATAATGGTATCATAACTGAAGCTTTAAGGCAATATTAAGGTATTATTACCTGCAGGTGGTGGTTCTGCACGATTTTATTCAGCTTTTGGACCGATTCAGCCAGGCCTATGGTTGCCAGGTCATACGGTCGAACTTTGTCGGCTGTACGTAATGCAGTGAGCGAATAGCCGTCGCTGCAAAGTAACACCGGCAATCTCGGGTGTGCAGCTATGGAATACTTTTGCTTCCAAACGCGCTCGGTCGCTAGAGATGACTGTATAGAAATGTCTTCTGATTCCAAATTATTCTGAGGTGTGTGATAGTGCTGTTCTTTGTCTCTCTTCGGTCCTTTTTTCGGCCTGATCGGTGAAGAATAGATATTTTTGAAGCACTAGAACTTTATTCATTTTGTATGCTCCAGTCAGAAAGGAAATTTTTCGAATAATTTAGAGGAACTCAACTATACTCGGATGGCAAGAATGAAACTGCATGAAGACTATTCACAAAATTATTGGTAAAATAAAATAAACAATGTTTCTGTTACAATCAGACAATTGCATTACCAATACGAAAACTCTGCTGCTTGCATGATAATTCAATTTTTTGTCACACAAACATCCAGCAGCTGGAATGTTTTTTGTATAAATTATGATTTGTCCATTTTATTCATGTACACATAAAGCTTGTGATTAATAGTACTGTACAGCTAAATATAGTTTAACATTGTCCCAGGTAAAGTTATTATGTTTTTATGTTGCAAGGGAAAAATAATTTATTGAATGAAATTCATCTTTTGTGGTAATTGTGAGGTCAAAGTTCATTTGTTCACTTGTTTTATATGCTGCTAGTCATTTGGAAGATCAGGGAATTATGTAATCTTGGCTCTTAATCGCAAGTATATATATATACCGCAGTAGTTAAACTGCTTATTAGTATCATATAAGAATTGTGCAAGTCTTTGGTTTAACTTGAAATCGTTGCAGCTGGAGTCGCAGTTTTCAGGGATATAAACGTGACAATAAATGAAGTTTAACTGTTTATAGTTATTACTATATGTGAACTTACTCATCAAATTCAACAAGAGGGTGTAGAGGAATGATTTTTGACGGCCCTATGTCGACTCCCATGCCATGGGTAGTGAGCGTAACCGGTTCACCCAAGCGTGTCAGTATTAGCACCGAACCGCGTCTCGTAATGCAAGCCAGGAATAGATTGTCACACATCCATGTTATGTTCGCAATCCAATATGTTCTGGAAAATGCAAGTATAAAATAAGTAAGAAAATAAATTAACTGGTGGTTCTTAATGGACCGGCACCGGTCCGCGTTAATTTTCGTATTGGTCCGCAGAAAATACATTTGTATACTTCAATTATAAAGCGACATGCCGTAACCAAACAAGTTTTGTATATCTTGTATATCTAGAATTGAATTTAAATAACGCGTAAGTGCATCTTATCTTTTGTAGTTTCACTACCGAATTACGCTTATACTGTTGTATTATATAAAATAACTTTACTAGACATAATGGTTTTGCAACAATCATAGGTCTGTTGATCATGTGCGAGTTGCCCCCATTTCTCTTCTTACTTTCGGCTTCAGTTACTGCTAATAATAACCACGTTTATAACCACATACATGCCATGATTTACTCTGAGACTGCATTTGGAAAAAACATCATCCACTTGAGATGGAACAGAAACTAGTTATAGAAGTGATAATGTTTCCAATATGACACATATGGTGTCTGACTTACTTGGCTAATTTAGCTAAAACAGAACTTGTCACACTTCCCAAACGTCCAATGCCAACACTGATGACACTATCGGAATGCGGATGAATAAAAAGAATCCGGGTTTGTGATGGCTGTCTTTGATTTACAGCAATAGCAAGAGTTTCTCCGTCTCTGGACCAACGAATAACGTATGCACCTTTGACTCTACGGAACAAACAAGTTAGAATTTCAAAGGCAGTAGTAGGTTTGATGTTTAGTTGTTTTAAATTTACTCTAACTTGCCCCGTGACCTCATATCTGTTTTTCATGTGACATCTTTTCCGAAAATCAATTAATTAGGAATTTTCTCTGATATTCAAAAACTACTTAGCAGTTGCAGTGTCAATACACAAATTTTTCATTAGAAAATTAACAAGGTACGTATATTCGAATAGTGCATTGTGCATTGGTTGCATTAACTGTGTTCGTAAAAAAAAAATGGTATGCTTGTTGTCTGGTTTCAGCAAGCAAGAAATTATTCATGATTTCTAGACAAAGAAAATGTGAGACAACCTGACAGGTTGGCAAGGAGGATGAAATTCAGCAAGGGGGTGGTTGCTAACATGAAATGAAGAAGAGAATGGCACGGAATGTGGTGAGCATAGAACATCGTTCCATCTTAGGAGCAGTGTGCCAACTGACAGATTTTCTCCATCATTCCTGACAAAGGAACAGATGCAGCATCTGCCTTGGATCTGTTATTCAATTCAGTAGATTATGAAATGAAAGTTTTCAGTTCTTCAAGAATAATAGAGCAGGTTCGTCAACTAATCTTTGCAAAATAGGTACTACGACTACTAAGCTCATCCATAATGATAGCCACCATGAAATAAGACTTTGGCCATTTACATGTTCAGCTCTAATACCGGTTTCATCGTGCATAGTGATATGTTATAAATGATATTATATAACAAAACATCATCATATTATATAAAAACTCTATAATTCATCAAAAATGTCCGAAATTCCTTAATATTTGCGAACGTAAGGTAAACATATGTGTTATTTTCAGTTCGAAAAGGTTTCAATATAGAAATATCATTATGATGCAATAAATATTTACCGGTACTTGAATTAATAACACATGGCCTATATGCACTATACAATCCTGTGAAAAGATTGGTTTTAACTAGGCTTGCACCAATTATTCAGTATCGGCTTTTTGGCTGACTTCTCGGTTTTGATGATTAGCCATTTTTATTATTGATATGGATGCATGCTGGAGCAAAAAAGGAGATGTCAAAATAATTTGGAAAATATATTGGATTCAACATGTAAAAATACATAAGATACATATATTAATTCCTAGGACATAAACTAAGCCCACCAGTGTAATCTAACTCTATTCTATTCGAACGCACTGATTTACATTTTAAGGTTTACAATTATAAGATTTATTCCGTAATCGGCCAATTTGCTTATCGGTGCATCCCTACTTTTAAATGACATCTTGGCAGCCTTAATTCAGATAGTACTTGTGGCACACGCATAGTACAAATAGATAAATTGTAATTTTGGAAATGAAAATAGTTCACTGCAAGAAAGGGATGTAACACAATTTTGTAACTTCAGTGGTATTGGATTGGATATTTCTAAATTTTGTGCTTGGGGAACAAAACAAAATATGACTGTTAATTGGAATTCACACAAAAATTCGTTTAGTTTAGTTATATAGCATGGGAATTAATCAGAGTACATATCATAATAAACTTCCAAATTCAAGATGAAGTCTAATCACATAGAGAAAGGCCAGGAATTATATTCACTTTTCATCCATCGAGAATTATGAACTACAACCAATAATTTATACAGTGCATTCCAAATTAACCTATAAAAAGTAAACTAAAATGAGAAACATCAACAAAACGGCTATACCTGATTGGTGAAAAACACAGCATCTAATGTAGCTTCTTTGGAAAGACCAGTGTTAAAAGTGGCACCACCGAGATTCACACTGGTCCACTGTCCATTTTCAACTCCACCACCCTTGTTAGATCCAGGTAAAGCAAATGTCTTCTTCTTTTGTACAGCTATACCAGTCTTTAATATAGAAATGTTCGATATTGGGAAAATTTACAATTGTAGTTATCATTCATTTATTTCAATCTGAACCTGGGTAAATATCAATAATTAAAACCCTGCTGGTCGCAATACGTGGATTCCGGAAATATGAACCACTGGTTTATAGAGGCAGCTGCCTTTTTGGGGCAAATGATGAAAACAAAATCTAGTCAAGCACGTTTGCCTAATTCCACCTTACTTACTTACTTACAAGCAATTTTATTGGGTCAATATATGGATGTGCAATTTCTTACATAATCACAGAGGTCATTTTATGACACACTTTTTTTTCTATTCATGGCTCGGACCTGAAAATCCATCATTTTTGAAGTACAAATTCTTACCCTATGTGGAATTAAAACCAGGCACCAACAGGGGAATGACAGATGGTCACAGTTGAAGCAGTATTGAAGCAAAACAAGGATATAAAGGTAGACTATAACTGCAAAAAATTATTTCAAGAAACTATCGCAATATCAATCATAGGATCCGGGAAATTCTGCAAGGGTACATGGGAAAAATTACACTTGGAAATTTAGGTCAGAAATTATTTAACAAAATTCAAAATTTAGTGATTAGTAGTATAAACATATTTACAAAATCTGACACTTCTATGTGTTCTGGTTTGGTCGGTACATTGAAGCTTGACACCTGATAATTTAGTGTGGATTCCAATATCAAAGGTTTATTGGATTTCAATTTAAGCGAAGGAAACTGTCACATATCACAGTAGATATACCAGTTGTATTGGAGCACCAGTACGAAAATGCCGCTGTATGAATACTATCTATATGATTTACAGACCTGTAAGAAAATGTCGCTGTAAGAATTTGACCTAAGAAATTGTTTGTAAAAAAACTAATCTCAGTCTCATTCGGCCAGTGCTACAAAAGACTGAGAAGCAAGTAGTCGAGGGAGCATGTCACAGTACCCTCTATAAATTTCTTATTTGTGAAAGCTATATACAATACTATGCATGTTCTCCAATACTTTCATTTCTACAAAATATCACTTTTGCAGCCTTATTTATTACATATGTGCACCCTTGTTATTACCATGTAGCTTCTCTTTATTGTGTCAATCACTCAATTCGGCCAAACTATTCCAGTCTTAAGTAACTGGAGACCGGAGTTCAATATAATTATTCAATTTCAATATCAGGAGATTTATGCAGGGGGTGACCAGAAACTGCATAATCCTGGCAGAGAAATAATCACATCGGTTGCTGCTAATCATGGGTGGAATTCACTTCAATCCACAAGTACAAGGCGGAATATGGGAGAGAATACGCACTATCACGGCGCAATAATAATATGAGCACTTGTATAAGGACAGTTGCCTACCATGCCGCATTACATTGTCCACCCAGAAAAATAAGATGCTGGGTTAATTTCTCCCATATTTGGCATTCTACGGTAAAGCATCAACAAGTTTGATCAGAATGTCAAAAAGGTCAGAAATATAAGAGTGCATGGTATCTCATTACAGCCTAATTAAGATCAGCATCAATTAACATATTACTTTCTCCCAAACATATACATTGCTTCTGTCGAAACAAAGAAGAATGGTGGTTCCATCATCGCTCACAAAAACCTTTGTCATGGAACTGCCTAGAAAAGGAAAAGAAAGAGTCATGGGATACTGAAAACAAACCTAATTGGAAATATTGCATTGTCTGACTTTCATAGTTTAATATGCAATAACAGGAACTTATTCCCAGAAAAAAGTTCTCAATTAAACATCCGCATATTCTGTGTAATAACAACACAAGCCGATTTTTTTATGAACTAGTCAGCTAAATCTTCAATGTCTATACAATACAATGTTTATATTTAGCTTTAAATATTTCACTAACAAGGACTGACACTATGATCAATATTATTAATACAGTAAAAAGCACACTATACGCCAGTCCTGATTATATGCGGAAGGTGTTACCACTGACACCTGTTACTTCAGCTATATAGACAAATAGTGACTTGACATAGAAGATAGAGTACAGTACTTCAGAATATGTGACACAGAAGAAAGTAAGAAAGAATTGATATTCCATACATAACATGATTAGGGAATCAAAGAAATTTGAACGCACTATCGGGATTGCATTATTTCTCTAATATACAGCATCAAATTTTTACTGCAGTAATATTCCATCTTTCAGTACCCAAAAATGAACACAACATGTGTTTTGTTTTTGATTTTTATCCAAGACACGTATTCGACTGTTTGGTTTCAACTATAGTCGAATTTAAATAAATTTCATAAATACCTTGACCACTCGATGTTACAAAACCAGGATATGCAGGAACATTGACTATTTTATTAGTATCCTTGTGCCATGTGAAAAGTAATCCAGTCTGAAGGATTCCTACAACATATTCACCTAGAAAGAGAAAAAGGTAATAACAAACTATGAAAATGTACTCAAATGTGTACCCTTAGGGATAAATTTCACTTGCTATAGGGGTAAATTTAATGAAGCAGGAATTAACATTTTTTTTAAATCATTAAATTTAACAAAACTCAGATTTTCCTACCATTTGAAAAAAGTGGAGCTTTACAGCACATTTTAATATGGATGACATCACAATAAATAAGATTTTTTTCCAGCAGCTGGTGACTAAAAGGCCTATTACTGGTGTTAGTAGTTTGGTAAACAAAAAAGGGGTAGGGGTAAACGAATAAAAAAGGTTGAGAGCCCCTGTGCTAGAGTATTCGGTCTACAGCATTTCTCGGCGTTTCGGATGCAGGCCAGGGTTGTAACTTAAACTTAAAAGAACTAAGAATTTTTCGAAGACTTGGTAAGCTCAACCCTATCCGTAGACTCCCAGAAAGACCACATACCATACATAATTTCCATGCATTTGGTTCCGAGACTCATTTGGTATGATATGTTATGGTATTCCTATAGTCACTGACGGGATGATGCTGAACACAACAGGTTAATATACCCTCACTGGAGGTCACTGTTGCTGGATTTCCGAGACTACTCACACACACAGATCAGCGCCATGCACATGTAACGCCATGCATTACCTAGCGTCGACTTTTTGACTGCTGATATAAATATGGTTACAATGAAACATGAACTTTGAATTGAGGTAAAATAATAATTAATCACCCCTTATTCGAACCCTAGATTCTAGCAGTAACTATATCACACCTCCAACTCTACCCTCCAGTTACCATGGGGTTCATTTGGGTTCAAATGTATTTTTTGGGAATCATAACAAAAATCACCTCTGCTGTAAGATGTGTAGAACTACATGTGTCAGCCGGCTCGGCACCGATTGCCTGGAAATTACTATTGCTTTATATATTAATCAAATGCTTCTAGGACTTTTGATTGATTTGTCAAAAAAGATTTCTAGTAATATATAAAAACAGAAGGTATAATTACCAGATAAGCTTGTGTTAACACAAATTATGCGACCAGAATATTGCTTTAGTGAACTGAGTATTCTTTGGGTTCGGCCTGAAGGAAGGTAAAGCTTCGATGCTCGTCTTTGATCCAGCAGAAAAACGCTTTCTTTTTGGCTTCCAACCCATTCGATTCGTGGCCATGGTTTCTTACGTTGTATATTACTTGAGACGATAACTTCAAGTTGTAATAACATTGTGACTGTTGTCCCGATGTTTTTTGCATGTTCTCGCACGAAATGAAACTACGGCATTATCATATGCTGAATAGTCTAAGATAAAAATTGATTAACATGACATTCATTCCTGCTACATTTGTATACACATCGGACTGTGTACGGTGGTTAGCAAGAACGCAAATGGTTTTGCTGTTCAAAACAAACCGTTGACCTGGTAATGGTCCAGTGCTCAAACTTCAAATGTTTAAATGTAGCTGCCGATTGACCCGAAACGAATTTGACTCCGTGCTGAGTGGTGAAAACGCAAAAAAAAAATTCATCATGGCAAACAGCGCATTATTCCATGAACTTATTAGTTCTTTATAGTAAATAGGGAAACGTTCAAACGGTAGGGCACATTATTCTAATCTCTATATATCTCTATCTAGTCCCTACAACGGGTCTCTTTGAAAAAAAACAGATACAATTCCAATACCAAACAGGAATGGAATACTATATAGTAGGGGGCAGTGGCGTAGCGTGGGAAGCCAACTCCCGCGCTCAGACAAGTGTTTTACACCTCCTATCAGCAACCGCACACACCGGCAACAGAATCATGTTTTTACTTTGTGTTGGAATACTAAATTGGCGGTATTTTCAACGGGGAATCACGCTAATAATAGGGATTATGTAATTCATCGATTCATCAAGGATTACATGACGACAGTATGGATGAAATTAGCGAGAACAATACTGGTAACGATACGTGACAACGTTTACATGCTCACAGAATGCATAAACATTGTGAGATTTTTTTTCTGTGTGTGAGGGAGGGCAACCAGGGCTTAAAGTACGGTAGGTATGAATCTACAGCAGACGTTATTCCCGGTTATGACGTCAGCAATGGCACACCGGACAATGCTCTATTTGTAATAAAAAATATCAACATTGAGTTCGAGTCTAACGGTAAATACAACTCTATGAGGGCTGTAATTTAATTCCTATAATTATTGTAATTGCTTGCATGTACTGTTGTCCAATATTTCGGTGCTTGGAAGTTGCAACGCAGAGTCAAACATTAGCCAGGACAATGCGTTCACGCTCATTTTAGTAGTTCTATGGCATGTGTATCTATGTCGTCATAATGCAAGTAAATTTTCTTCCAGTAATTTAGTTCCACCAAACCATCCAAGTGTCTGAAGATCTGATTCCGAATGCAAGATGATTCTGCTAATGTGCCTTTGGCACAGAAGCGTTGTCCAAACGTTGTTCTTCGTGCTGGTATGGCCAGTTGCTCACTATTTTTTGATGTTTTCATTGAACCATGTAACGCTCACAGCCCACGTTAGCGGTTGCTGCCAGCGCCAAGGATCTCGAGTCGTCACACCATGTAAGCGGCACATGCGTGAAGCTGTGCGAACTCTGCTTACGTTCACTCATTCCTTAATCATACCTTCTTGGGGCGCACTTCTCTTGATAACTAAACAATACGACGTCGAATCAAACTCATATCTTCAGCTGATGTCTCTCTGTTTCCATATTTACTCGTTCTACTGGAATCTCCGAGAGTTTTCGGGCGTTCGTCATGGACACAGTCAGCGGAATCATTCCATTCCGCAGTACTCGAGAAAAACAGTGTTGTTGCACCTCATGCACAACGGATTGTGTGTGGCAGGAATATATTTTTGTCTCAGAGCAGTATCACGAGAGATGCTCGGTTGGAGAAATTCGGTTATGGATTTGATGGATCTTTCGGTAACCTGGAAAAATCCTACAAGGTGAGCTAATAGTAACCGGCATGTGTCACCAAATATATGGGTTTGCTAAAGTAGACTAGAGGAATAATTATAGTATGCAATATAAACCTGCTTAGTATTAGAAAGACTACAGTACACAGATATTACTTTATACAGCGTACGCCTCTTATCGATTTGGGACAGTCTGTTTTTAATAACAATACCGGGCTGATAATAATGAGGGCGAGGTATAAATACGATCTGAATATGATTCGAGACCGATTGATATTGATGATAATACCCGAGCATTATCGGCAGCCACCGTATTATGTTAACCTCGATAGCTTATTATCTTTTCTTGTAAATAAAAGCCCAACTTCAATTCTAATCGGAAATTTTTGACATTGAAATCTTCTTTGAAGTAAAAGTCAATTAAAATCATTGAAAATCGTTTCAGTACGCAACGACGGGTTTTGTCTCAGCATCTGCTGGCAAAAACTTCAGACATCAGTTGGGTTCTAACTCTACACATGGTTGTTCACGAAGGACCAAACATTTTCTACCATATGATCGCTCTACTTCGCATGACCCCCAACAAGTCCAGTGAGTTCCAATCATCAACTTGGACGCCAACAATGGGGCACGAGAAATCGAATGCAGAAAGAGCAGCTTCACTCGGAGCTGCAGCGTGGAAACGAGAGAGGGGTGGGAACACTGGGCCGGTCGTTACCGGCATGCAAAATCCAACGTAATACATAATAATTTTTGACGAACGATAGCTATATATATGGATGAGGTTCTGTGAGTGGGTAGAGTGCATAGTATAGAAACAAACATAAATATTTAAATTTCGAAAGATGTTCACGAAGTCTTGAATTAGTGCTGCATTTCATACGGTAAAAAAACAAATTTGATAGGAATCTTTGATATTTAGGTGGTACACTTACACTGGTAGCAATTCACTCCTGTTTTGAGTAGTTATTAGTAGATGGTATTATTGATTGCACTTCTGGTTTACAGAAATTTCGAAGGATGGATAAGAACGGCTCATTTCCTCTCTTTTGCTGGCTTGCGCGTAGTCGGTGGATTAATCACGCTGCGAAGAATTCTCGGAATAGAAGACATAGTAAAAGACACCAGTTTCCTTACGGCTGTGCTCTTGCATTATGGACTGGCTCTTTACCTATTCGGCGGATTCATTTCTTTTGCAACCAAACGGATGACTCGACGTTCTGAAAGAATCCAGCCGAAACGTAGCATTTCGTGGAGGCTCATGACGTCAGTTAGTGACGAATGGCTACAATGACCAGCATCAATATTTCACCACGATAAATAATTTTGAACTGTAAATAAATATATCGTGCTAGCATCGCACAATCTTTTCATGTCAGTATGAGCTGTGAAAATTTTTGATATGTTGTTCGTATTCGCCCGGTACTACAGGGCACTGATTAGTAGAAATATACAGCAAAACTTCAGTCCAAGTCCAATTCACGAACAAAGCTTAAATTATAGTAGTGTATTTAAAACCACTGGATATTTAAAACTCCAAAAGCTTCCTCGAACAACATTCCAGTACACCTTCAAATATGTTTATTTGCTTATTCGAGTTGAACTTAGTTCATATGTTGTATGTACTGTACTTTCACCTTGCTAGAAAAGAGTGAGGTAAGATAAGGCGTTCCGTAAATAATATTCAACCCTGTGGAGGGGAGGACAAAAGTCCGATTAAGAAAATCATGCCTATACCAGGATAGAGCCCTGAAAACACCATGTATTGAAACTCTTCTTCTCTGGAGCTGTTGCCATTCTCAGCCCATTATCTCATATCTCTACTTTTCTCTCCAAGAGTGAGAGAAAAGCGAAAACATGAGATAATGGAGAGAGAAATGCTGTGTGAATATTGTGACCAATCCACAGTGGCGGTGGCGCCCATAAGACCTGCAGTCACACTTGATTCATATTTATATATTTTTTAAATACAGTCATAACTGAATTTTCATTAAAACGATGAAAAAATGGAAGATTTTGTCACAGTTACTAGTTACTAATAAGATGCTTAACATACGATAAGATGCATTCAGTGCAGCTCAGCTCAGTCCTGTGTTTACATTGCGCGAAGCCGCGAGGTTGTAATAAGAAGTTTTTCATGCAGGAGCCACATACAACGAGCCAGTAATGTTCGAGAGAAGCAGAACAAAATTAAAATAAACGAATTAATTCAATCAAACTGCGAAGTTACATGACCCGCAGTCGTCTTGTGCGTTTCCATCCTATCTATGATTCTGGGCGGTATGTTGTTACAGCAGTCTGGACTTCTGCTGTGCATGTTATTTCCTGTCACCTTCCATTTAACCCATGTGCTGACTGTGCATGGATATATTCACCGAAACAAAAAACTCAACACTTTTGTGAGCTCATAATTCAGCTTTTGTTTGCATTGAAAAATGATTTGAGTTTATTACAGCGGATATAGCTAGAATTTCACAAAATCTGCAAACAAGAGGTAGGAAAGCCGCATGCGGCTCGCATACCCCGATTAAGCCACCGTTGGTGTACCCTAATCGAGTAATTGGATTGAATTGATTCGGATTGAAACTCTAATGAGGTGTGACTACACCTGACCCGCGAGTAGGAAATGTATTCATTCCATTCATTGATTATAGAAAAAAATATATTGCGCTACTGGGTAGAGGAAATGGGACTCAAAAATAAAGTTTGCTGTTCTGTGTTACGTGATATTCTACTTAGTAAATTCGTAGTTTCTTATCTATTTACATGTTCTCATATGCAATGGAGGACGTGAATATCGTTAACTTTTCGTTTGTTGACTGAATTTATGACTTGGGACTTAAGGTTGTTAAACGATTACAAGACTGCAAACCTACGGTAAACGACAGGTGGATAGAACATGCAACGAATATGAAAAATAACTCCAGGTTAACAAAACTTTGCAACTGCTACAGTCAATCAGCATTGTAGTATGTACGATTTCACAAAGTCCACTGTACTTGTACATGCAAGAAAAGTAAATATTTATTGTTATCACGAATGACATCAATGCTACTTTTGTACGGGTAATTCAGTGGTTTATTTTTATCTCGTGACCACGCAGAGTTAAAATTTAATAGGCTTAAACAGCGAAAGCTGTCGATTGTGAATAGATTTAGAATCAGACATCACAGCAAAATTAATTAACCTGGGAATTAATCGGCTTGAAAAATGATAGTTAGAACTCTTCCTGCACGTCTGACAGATTATAAATAGCTATTAGTAGCCGCCTTATTCAATTCAAGTAGGACAGACCAATTTCTGCAGTAGAGGGTAGTTTGGTGTTACTGTTGGTATACCAGTAAAGCACTCGTTATGCTATCATGAACCCACTGATTTTGAGTTGTAGTTGGGATACTATTCAGCGATAGATAGGTAGGCGATGCGATAATGAAGCATCATGAAAGTTTTACAACGCGATAGATAGGCGGCATTACATTTAGCGACAAATGTAGAGGCAACAGAATGAAAGGAGGGCGACAGGATAAATTATTGTCATGATATATATTACCGTATTTCAAGCCAAGTTCTACTTTTAGCTCACTTGTCGCCTGCAAACCTGTTTTCAATTTCTCCGTGTGACTACACCACTAAGTTATATATTATAACTCCTTTCCTTGTCGCCTGCAAACCTGTTTTCAATTTCTTCGTGTGACTACACCACTAAGTTATCTATTATAACTCCTTTCATAAAGCCTGGACAAAATTATATATTATTTAACAATCTTACGGCAACTTGGTTGAAAAATATTGGTCTAACATTGACACTAATCTATTCGTTTACAAATTTGACAATATCAGTTAGGTTTGATTTACTCCAGATAGTTATATTTGTTAATCCTAGTACATCTGGAGCTAGAAATATTCCATATCATTCAACACATGCAGATTCATGGATGAAAGAAAAGAATTGCTATTTAAGGTAACATACAATTACATTATGTTACTTGCTTGAGAAAAGGTTAATTTTGTGAGAAGAAATGGGCCAATGGACCAAGCTACTATCCTGGTTATATAAGATTAGCACGCACATTAATTCAACATGATCGCACTATGATAGGTCCTCGTTATTGGCGAAGCGGCAGCTGGAAAAACAAGCTATATAAAGCGATACGTTCATCAGATCTTTTCCCAGAATTATCGAGCCACAATAGGCGTGGATTTTGCTCTGAAAGTTTTGCAATGGGACGATGACACACTTATACGACTACAGCTGTGGGATATCGCAGGTAATGTTAAAGTGTAATCATTGACTTTCCAAATACATTAGAAGTTAATGCATTATTTGCATACGATATGATATAGAGATTTCCCCGACTCAATATATAGCCTTCGCTTGTAATAAAGTGGAATTTTATATACAGATCATTCCACATCGAATTTTGTATTGTAGCAAATGCATATTGGCATCTTTTTTTGTGATACTAAATCGGAATTCTTACCCTCATTGCGTGTCCCAGTAAATTAGCTTCTCAGGATTTTATATTAGCACACTCTGTTATATTGTATTATTCCAACCACTACTGATCTAGGCCTGAGTATGTTTACAATATACAATGCAGGTCAAGAAAGATTTGGTAACATGACGAGAGTTTACTACAAGGAAGCGGTAGGTGCATTCGTGGTATTCGACGCTACTAGAACTGAACCACTGGAAGCAGTGCGCAAATGGAAAATTGACTTAGATTCAAAGGTATTTATAGCAATACGTATTACTAAAGCTACTATTAACGAGCTGTGATCGTGAAACTAGCATAATCTGCTTCCAATGTTGTCGGTATACACTGTACGGAGCAAGAATAGGACTTCAGATTAAACGTTGTAAAACCAAGTTGTGTTATGGAATAGCTAGGCATTACATATAGGTTGTGTTCCATTTCCCAAAAAGGTGTTCCTGCCGAATGGTAGTCGCATTCCCACCGTACTTCTCGCCAACAAGTGTGACCAGTTGCAAGACGGCATAGTTACCAGTCGTTCTAAAATGGATGAATTCAGCAAAGAACTCGATTTCACAGAGTGGTTCGAGACGTCTGCCAAGGTTGATTTTATTTGCAACATATTGTAGTTTTAGTTTTTTGAAAGTCGATACGTTGAGCTTTGTGATATAGCTTAAACACTATTCTGTATTTTAGTTATTTACTCCATTGCATGCCTTTTCCGTAGTCAGGCTTTGTGAGACTGGAGATGTAGAAAAATAGTAGATAACTTATAATATCGATTATATTCTATTTATAAAGTCTGTATTATTTCAGGATAACATCAATGTGACCGAATCTGCAAAGTTTTTGGTGTCACGCATTCTGGAAAACGATCGTGCAAACAATCCACCAGAAAGGGATCGAAACATTATTGACATCGAAAATATGATTCCACAGAACAAGTCTTCTTGTTGTGGAAAGTGACGATCCCCATATATCTATAGTATAGCCATAAATCTCTATATAAGCGCGAACGTTTGTCTGTTTGTTTTTCTAAGCGACCTTATCGCTATTTCTAAACGTAATTTTATCAAATTCAGCGAATAGGTTCAGATGCAACCGGGAATGTAAAAAACTTTCCCGTTAAATGCATGTACGGGCAAGCCCAGATAGTATGCTTTCGTATACCTATACATTGCCTGCGCTACACGCACGGATCGGAAATTTTGAATGGACAACCCTTCTTTTATGCAATTATGTTCCCCTGATGCATCTGCACAATTTTTTTTGTTACAAGCAAACAAAAATATATTTCCATGTACTGGCATTTAATTTTGTCCCCTTTGGTCTCAGAAATATAATAATAACACCTTGGAATGAAGCGAACTGGTTACCACCCTATGTCTCGGATGACAAAGCTCCGCTTTCCGGTTCATCTCCGACATAGAAGAATGTGCTTTTGTCAACTCCAATAATTTTCTTGTCTGTAAACGGTTTGCTAATTTTCGTAGTTGTCACCGCCGAAGGACATGGTGAGGGAATGTGATTTGGACTAAAATGCGAATAATTGCAAATGATAAAATTGGTAGATTTTTTGATAAATGGTGTCGAACACACTTACTTTGACATTTCATTTTCGTTTTCCACCAGTGAAGCGCATCCTGCAAATCGACTGTAATCGCGTTCGTTTATTTTTCTGTCATGAGTAGCCAAGCTATACCTTCTTGAGTGCGGCGACGATAACATGGGAACCGACCGACTTACTTTGCTACTAGACCCTCTCTGTATTCCTGGATATAGTTAGTTTTATGTTATCTAAATAACGTCGTGGACTATGTCTAGACATGTATATGGAGTAGAATGTGTACAGAAGACTAGTGTTGGTAATATTTGTAACCAAACAGTAGTGGAGAATATCAACGATAAAGGGATACGATATGTCGTGATAATATTTTTATGCTTGTTTGTAAGTTTGTAGCATCTTGTTTGTAAGTTTGTAGCATCAAGTTTGTGTTGATGATACGAGCCTGTGAATAAAATTGAAGTGTATACAAAAACGTGTATTGATTTATACCTTACAAAGAGACATCATTTAACCGTCGTATAACGTTTGTTTTAAGCGATCTTCTGAGTATCGAAGATAAGGACGAAGATATCGGAGATACTCCTTGTAATCAGGAGTGTATTTGTAGTGGTTACTTCGACAGAATACAAAATAAACTAACAATAAACTCTACCGAAAACTGTAATCGTTACACACATGTACGAGAGGAAAAACTCGAAAATTTAGCTTTTGGATTCCGAATCGTAAGAAATCGCGAGGAATTGTAATTATTTCCGTGTATTTTGTTTGTACTTCAGTTTTTGCAAGAGATAAACAAAAACAGGAAACGATTATTTTGAATTGCATGAACATAATTTTATAATTCTCATATATAAATATCTACGATACCTATTTTAGAGCCCTTATGAAATTTCACGCTTCAGACAGGGTAAGGTTACTTTTAAATATGTCGCGGTCGTTGTCAAGCGCAAGATATGATATTATAACGTATTACATCCTGCAAGATTCCCTGTGATGTTCATTACGATTCGTAAGCTATTTCATCTATGCCATGTTTATTACGGCTTTTTAAAATAAATTTTGACTGAAAGGAAGCGCTGTAGTGTTCAGCTCTAGGTCGTGGGGATGAATCAAAGTACATATCTCGTCATTTCCTATACACACGCAAAAAGGAATATAATGTCGCGTAGCACCGTTCAGTCCGTTTCTTACACTGACTATGTAGCAATAAGCACCGGTTATCTTTGTAAAAAATGTTCAACTGCAGTTGGGTTTCGGCACTTAATAGGCTTTCCATAATAAACTACTAAATTCAAGATGGATTCTAATTATATATACAGATGTGGAATCAGAGAGCACAGGGGCATAAAGATACAAGAAAAGGCAAGGAATTAATATTACGTATAACACGACGAAGGATATGCAGTTACTATCTGTTTATACAGTTCACCGCAGCGCCAGTAATTAATACTGCGCGTACCGCACTAGAAATTCTTGCCAATGCAAGAAACTTCGTAAAAAAATTACTGGAATGTTCCATACAAACTGTACCGCCAACAATAAATATCATAGGTTCACTTCTGCCAGTTAACATATTCTGCCGGTATCATATAAGCAAGAAATGAAATCTATCATAAATATTACCTGAGCCACAAGTATTGCAAGTACAAATGCATTGTCTGTTGTGTCTTTCAGTTGCGTCATCATTGCTATTTATATTGTGAAGTTCAGAAGCTCGAATTACAGTTACACGAGTAGAAGAAGACGTCTTGAGGAAAAAACTTAGTTACTGAAACAATTGCGTTCATCAAAGTCAGGGCTTCTCAACGGGGTCTAGGTGGACCCCAGGGATCTACAGCGCAATTACAGGGGGTCCACAAAAAATGTTGAATTATATTAAATTAGTGCATTTTCATGAAAGTTGTTGGATAAACTGAAATATCCTTGTCTGCTTTTTATCAAATACTAAGTACACTAAGATTAAGTAGTTATATTAAGCAGCAAGTAGTATTATTTGACTATCACAAAAAATATCCTGGCTAAGTGTTGGGGAGCCCTGATCTAAGATTTATTTTATCTGCAGTCCTTATCATTTATGACTTACTTTTATTGAACGACGTGAGATACTGCTCAACGATATCCCATCCGGACTTGTTCGCTTGATATTTTTAACATCTTCACTTCCACTTTTCTTTTCAATGTCATCCAAATCTGTCGTTACTGTTTTCATTCTGGTTGATTTGTTACGCTCGCTGTAGTATCGGATTCTATTTGTCGTCTTCAGAAATTCTTTGTCCAAATGCCATGCTGAGCGAGGTACGAAAGCGATAGCGTAATATTTCGGGAAAAAGAGCGAAGCCAGGGTGATGAATGAGCTGAGAATTTCGACCGACGCAAGGATTTCAACTCGAAAAATCGTGGAAGTCCCACTCCTAAAATAAGTAATTGAATCAGCATAACGTTATTTGTTAACCAGAATACATTACAGAAAAGAATTTGAGTAATGAGCGGGATACACAGCTCCGGTTTAAGCAATTGCTGGCTCCGATTTTAACTCTTTTTGACTCGTGACTAGTGCTTATTGCTACATAGCCAGTGTGGAAATGGAATGCCCCGTTCCGTTTTCCGAAGTGTATGAGATACACGAGCTGATTTCCAAGGACAGGGGACTACTGTAGCACATAATTTCTGATGAAAAATATCATAAGTGATTTAATCTTTCTCGCTTGAATAAAACGATTTTCGAAATATTTTTGTTTCTCTTTTAGTAGTAAGATGTTTTTCAGCACGTGTTTATATTTAGGTCCAGGCAGATGGTAGCCCTGTCTACAGACCTTTGTTTAAGAAGTATTATAAAGTTCGATTAACTTACATATTTGATGTTGTGAGATAAATAGGAATGAAGGCTGTCCACAAAATCAAGGTGGTAAAGACGATAAACGTGATGAAGCGGGATTCTCGAAAATTAGTTGGCAGTTGTCGTGTTTTCCAACTATAAAGCAAATGTCAAAAACATTATCTCATAAACAAGCCCTTTTAAAAACCGCCCATAAGCATATTTTCCGTGTGATTGCACAAAATTTGTTTCCCAAATAAATTCACAAATGCGGAAGAAATCTCAGCTATTCATCCTTACTATAATTTTTCGATAAATGAAAAAGCTAATTACCTTGTAAATTACAGAAATTCGATTATAGATGAAAAATCTACGGTACAAGTATTGAAGATAAATCGGAGTTATTCAAATCCCATGTGCCAAAGTGAACATAATTGCATTATCTTTATTAATTTAACTTGTATATTACCTGTGAACAAGACAAGCAAACACCAAGACAAAATTGTATCCAAGGGGAACAAGCACCGTTATTTGTTCCAATGTGCAGGTCTTTTCTACAATACTCGGCGACACTAAATAGTTTATTACTTTAGGAGGTACTATGAAAACAAGCGTAGTTGTAATAGCCACCTGTAAAACAAAGTGATGTATGTTTACCAGCACTTTCGTGCAGAGCAATGAACTATAAACCTTTTCAAGGCACATAATGTGTTTCTTCGAATTATAGACTCCCCCTATTCTGAGACGGCCTCGATTATAAGAAACAAGGAAAAAAAAATTCAAAAATTGATATTAGACGCAACAAAAAGCAACTATATCTACAGGAAAACTTAATTTTCTGAAACCTTGGTAACCGAAAAGTAATTAGCGTCATAATATGGTCTAGTTGGTCTGAACTACTTAATCAAAAATCGAATATTCTACTAGCGCAGGGGTTCTTAAACTTTTTGGGCGGCGCCTACATCTTCGAAAAAAAAGTTTTTCCTTATTGGCGTTCAACGCCCCAATATATGTGCTAAAAATGCACTGCAGCGTTCGCAAATATTTATGATACACACTCGAAGACGCAGAAAGGGTAGTTGAAAAATAAACACGAGGCAAAAAAATACGGTTTCTTGAAATTCCATTTTGAATTTTCAAATAAATTGTTTAAACCAGTATAAACAGTTTTCATGATTCCATACCCCTGGCGTACCCGATGTACCTTGATTTACCATCGGTTCTGGTATACAAATAGAAGAAATTTCTATTTTACCTGAATGAAAATGATAATGCCTGCTATCACTAACTGATCACGTGGTTGAATCCATTTTGGAGGAACAGGTGACTTTTTACCACCCTTGAATATTCTGAATATCCTATTTGATTTTACGAGCAACGGTGCGTACGTTATCGTGAAGTCCAACCCAAAAACGAACCTTTAAAAAAACGATTACCTTGAAAATATCTCCCATACCTTTAACTCGTTAGGAAAACTTGCCTTGATATTAAGCAGGTGGTAGAAGACGGTTCAGCAAGTAAAATAAATACGAGTATGTTTTGAGCAAATATTCCGAATAATATAACACCCATAAGTTCTTTCCCGCTTGCTTTGATCAGCGGGTCATCTCTATGCTGTAAAAAGTCGCTTAATCAAACTTGGAGAGAAGCAATTAAGTTTAAAGGAAGTCGAAAATACCCGGATAAAAAACATTGTGCTTAGTTTCGTGAGAACGATGTTGACTGAGGCGAGCACGGCGAGTATTATGGCTGGAGCATCATACCAATGCAGATAAATAGCAGGTATTATTTCACATTGGGTTCTGTTTACGTCAGGCCAGTAATACGATGGGCATAGCTGAAATATAAAAATAACTTTTCGAATTCAATTCTGGTTGGCTAAATAAAATACGTACGAGAGTTTACCGTAAATAAGTCCTATCGAAAAAACCCCAATAGGCGTATCATCTACTGTTTCCAATTCAAACGCCTATTGGAACCTTTGTTTCAATTTTTTAATCAGCAAACATAAAAAAAAAACTCGAAAATAAGACCAAACAAAAGTGATTTAACCGTACAAATCTCTGCACAATATTCAACGATAAAATCACGGTTCCCGCAGAACAGATGTTTACATTGTGAGCAACAAAAATTTCATTAAAGGTAAAAAATACGATATAGCGTGTGCGTTTGCTGTTTAAGAAATTCCTGTTAAAAAGCTCACGGGCGTTTATTTGTAGATAAACTTTGTAATCCTCTTACTCTATTTTTCAGAATAATCGCCCAGGGCTAATTTACGGACGAACCCCGGTAAGTAAACAAATATAGTATTGAAACTATTCATCAAAGCATCAAAGAAATCATACCTGACATCTTGTGTTGTTAACAACGATTGCTCCTGAAGTACAAGGTTCGCAGTCCCAGCAACACGAAGTTTTGATAAGAACCTGAGCCTACAAAATATAAGGCAGAGCTTGAAGAGCGTTAAACGCAGCCTAGTTAAACGCGTTGCAATACTATTACTTTTCAAAGTTTGTTCGTAAACAAGTTCTAAGTAAACTAAACGGCGTAAGTCCAACAACCTTGCTTAACAGGGAAAGTACTGTACAAGTCTTGTGGGCATAAGCACGGTATTTTTTTAACCTTATGAATTAAATGAATTACAGCTGGTATACAGAAACTTTCTGTCGCATTATTAGTACCCTTTCTATTGGTCTTTTCTAATAATTCTAATTAGAAAAACCATAGTTTGATGCTTAGAGTTGCTTCCTCAAATTCGAGCAAATCAGCTTGGGAAATTGGGACAATAATCAGATGAATATCGGGCGAATGAAATCATACCGTACCGTATTGAAACACAAACATAAATTACCACACAAAAACACAAATAACTTTGATAAGAGTGTGACATATACAGGCGTAATGTTAACATTCTTCTATTCAAGATACTATATCTTATGAATACCCCACACCTACCTCACCAATAGCGCACGGATCAGTACAGTAAGATTTTGGCACAGCTGTTTCTCCATTCGGCCACTGAATAAGATCTTCATTTATATATAATCCAGTCTTTGAGCTCCATTTTCCCACTAGTACGTACTCGTATCTTACATGAAGTGCAAGTGATTAGAAGTCAATTATAATAGGATTGTTGAAACCATGCTACCAACCTGTCGGGTTCAATGAACTGGAGATTGTTTATATCGTATAAAGCTTCAGTGCCAATATTTAACTTGTCTTCTGTATTTGCAGTTGGAAATTCCAAAATCTTTCGCAAATATCTCAGTAGCTCCCACGGTAAGATGTCAAGTTCATCTGGTGAAATAGTATCCTTTCCCGGAAAAGTGTCATTCAAATAGCCCTGAATTGCCTGAGCGTACGAGTAGATTGCATCAGTTACAAGCGAAACGGTAGAATCAGGAATGTAGCCATTGTCGATATCAATATGTTGATATTGGAGACACGAAGATTCTAAAAAGTTTTTCTATTAGAATTGAACAATCCACTACGAAGACTTAGACAACACTGTTTTCTGGTTGACAGGAGAGAAATTGAAGAAAGAAGATTGAAGTAAAAAGTCCCGGAAACTATTTTACCAAAAGAATTCCCTTAATTCAATATTCTAACACCAAACCCAAATTTA
>QRAM01000568.1:0-28979 GCA_013436055.1 Halocynthia roretzi | reverse complement strand
GAACATAGATGTCGTAGTTCTGTTAGTCTCGAATCTGGAAGTAGATTTAAAAAGAGCTGCATCGCTTCCATTATCTTTTCCACAGATTTACTGGCTGGAGATGAAATATAGGAAAAAGCTTCATCTATGAGAATTTATTAATGCAAAATTTAAAAGTATTAACATGCCTAATAAAGCTATGATTGCTTCTGCTATGCTATTGTAGTGCTCATCAATAAGTGGGCGACTGAGTGCATTGTAATGATCTGATACCGCAAAATAAAGCTGAAAAATAAAATACAGCATTACTTGCACATGCATTTGGATGGAACCAATCTAATGAATTTTTTTTTTGATCAGAACCAGAACTGAATTCTGAGAATGATTCCGTCTCCGTCCTCCTCCTTTTTCCAGTTTACACTAGCCATTTGTGATGCTGTCATATTGCCCAGGATAATTCTATTCACAGAATCCTAAGGACTATCTAGTTAGATGGAATGGAAAATCTATACAACTGAAATCATGTAACTGACAGTTCATTTTATTTGTTATGATAGTTATCAACCAGATATTGTTCTTAATATCGATTGATTTCAAAACAATTAGTATAATAGTTGCAGTATGATTTTAGATCCGTATTATCAATAAAACTGGAGTAAATAATTATTTACTATTTCAGGCATATTTGACATAACCGCTTAAAACTGTGTGATAGGTTCCCCGCAGTATTCTGAAGTAGAAAATGTACTAAAGGTATGAAAGTATCGAACATATACACATCAAGAAATGGGGGATACGTTTCACAATGGTACTCATCCGTAACTGATTTTCCCGTGAAGATTTACAACCCCCAGAAAATAGCACTATGAGTCGATTACCATACGAAGTTCTACACCAAATACTCAAACACTAAATAGCTATAACTTGTTATGGGCCTAGGGCCTGCATTAGATAATTAATTAACCTCAATTTTCTTGCAATGTTCATCGGCTCTAGCCATATTTCTCAAAATATTGTAGCTGTTTGGAATATGCTGCATTACACTCAGCGATGTTATTATCCATTGGTCTTGGCTGCAAAATAAATTTAACTTAAATCACAATTACAAGACAAGGTTCCTGCACCAATTCTCATCAACTTAACAGCATAAAATCAGAATGTTGTAATATACTACTGAACAGAATGTACAGAATTTTGATGAGTATTCGGTAGCAGATGTAAACATCAACTGGAATTATGCTACAATTATGAAGAACTCCCGTTATTTTTAATTGTAAAATCGTCACATTACCACCACTAGCATCACCGTACTCAGTTCAGATCACTGCAGTGTATCATCTACATTCTAAATAGCATGGGATTTATGGTAAACTATATATGTGCTACACTCAGATATATGCCAATAATATGAGCTGAATTTTCACGTCAACAGCATGGGCCCGTATTTCATTTTTCTACAGCCATCCATGTAAGGTAAAAATATGAATCCGAACATCATGAAATTACATCCAGTCGTGTACTAATAATTGCCTTTGTCACGTTAAGAGTACGAATTCATTTGTAACAATATTCCGGATACAGGAATATTGGATAACGCTTGTAAAATGAGCGATAATATTTCGGTTCGACTACATCATTGCATGGTACATGCAAAGCGATAATGCATTAACTATGACCACAGTCACTGCCCCCATGCATGTTATTCTATATTACTATTATAATTTAGGGCTTGTGGTCACTCTATGGATATAAAGTCCATACATATACATTTGCTATTGATCACAACAAAGAAGCAATAAATTACAGCCAAAGCGTATTGCATTAACCTTTCCCCATCTACATTCGCACATGTTCATACGTAAACACTATGTTGAGCATCACATTATCAGCTATATCTCACGGTTGTAGGACGCTTCTAGCACGTGCTCATAAGTCCACATTAGGTCAGCGGCCATTGCAAAACATTTCTTTGTTGGTTTTATAAATTCTATGCAAATTAGTCCCAATAATTGACCCATGACGAAAATGAAAAATGTACACGGATGAAAAAAAAGGTTATGCACTGAAGTTTTTCTTAAAGCTATATCTATCTACCGTATAAAACAAAACACAGGGGGGAGATAGAATTTGAAGTGCCCATGTTGAATAATAACAATAATAAAAAAGAATAATGGAGAAGAATTAGTCATTTCGTTTCGTCACGATGCGCGTGTGATTCTCTCTCGCATACTGTCTGGCTCTCGTGCGAGAGAATTATTGATAGTCACTGAAAACCTCGTATATTTCATGGTTCGAATTATAATAGATATCCACTATTACATAGCGGGAGTTCCAATTACGGGTAAGTTACAATAAAATAATCCTACAATAAATCTGCTTTAAGTTCTTTCTTTGTTGTCGCTAATGAAGTACCTGTTATATGATGAGGCAACATCCTTATAATGCATTTCTGTAAATCTCATCAACTGGTCTGAAGATCCTAGAATTGTAATAATACAATAAAAAAATTATAGTATACATTTTTTTCAAATCATTTTATCAGACCATGTTGGATTGCGTAATCTTTTTGTCAAAGGTAGGAGATATAACAAACGTCTCCACAAAAGGAAAGTCAAGAATTTGTAAGAGGCGAACTCTGACACTTTCTCGCTTGATATGTGAAGATTCTGGTTGAAAAATATAATTTTGTTATGAAGACTTGATAATAAGTTGTAAGATTAAGAAATTAAACTAAAATTTCTCTATCAAATTGACATCTAATGATAACGATTCATTGTTAAAAAAAATCTTAATACATTTTTGTAACTGACATCTCTGCTCACAACTATGTGCAGTTGTCCCTTCATAATATTTACACTGTTAACATGCATTTTCAAATAATCCTTAATGATCCTATGATTTTTCTTTGACACATCTTTACCACTGAATTAGGGCATTGAGGAATGGTATCATTTCAAATACAGCAATACCCCGCGCTTAACACTCAGGATAAGTTCCTGAAAATAGAGCCCTAAGAAAACCAGCATTAAACTGGTCATTATGGTGTATTAGATACATCCCAAAATAATACATGAACAAAGAGAACCTCAGGTCGCAACAGTGCAAAGCAACTGTTATAAGCAATATATGCCACTTTTAACATTCATTTAAGAATTATATATACGGAAGCATATAATTATTATCACATACCTTGCTGGTTCAATCTTTTCAACCTTTTTCTACTATGAAGAAATGAAACATCGTTAGTAGACATGCTGTCTGAATTTTCTTTGCAGGTTTTCCTTTTCAAATCATTTTGTGGAGTCACATCAATTCTATCTAATGCAATAACTGGGTTCCGAATAATACATGGTTGTACTAGCCGATACGGAGAGTGTCCTGAACGTCTAAAAAGAATATATTATTTGGAATATGTTGTTCTATTTTTATTGGGTGTATAGTGTGTTTTTTTGGAAAATTCATCGTTTAATGCAAGGATCAAGTATATAGCACGTTTAATCATTTCACCTCAACGATGCTTTTCTGAATGATTGTCTTTGACTCAACCCCGATTTGTTTTTTTCATGCGAGTCTCCATGACCCCAAATTTTTAAGTTGCAATCTGATTCAGAAGAAGAGGTCGTTGTAGATTCTTTTCTCAAATTCGAATCAGAAGATGACCTTTTCATGACTAAGCCAGAAAACACTGAGTTCCGCCTACACTGCAATGGTGTTTTTTTCCATGGTTGATTTTCAGTATCAGATTCACTAGTAGGTGTTTCAGCTGCAGGTTTATTTCTATGTTTTTGCTTAATAGTTTTGCTTCCAGTATGCACAAATTCTGATTTCTGCTTTGAATATGTATGAGTTTTTTCGAGGCTCAATAGAGTACTGAATTTGTGAAGATCAATACTGCCAGAAGTACTGGATAACACTTCACTACCACAGTTACCAGTTTTTTTTTTTGAAATGAATCGATACAGGCTTGATGAGGAATTTTTAAATCTTTTGTATTTTTCTGGGTCATCTCCTAAATTCACTGATTCAAACACGCCTGCATCAATGAAAGTTTGACATAATCTCACAATGTTTTCCGGTGACACCATTGAAGTGTTAGGGAATTTAGCTGGATTGTCATGAACATATTGCAGAAGTATTTCCACAGCATTGGATCCTATGATAAGGATGAACATTATAAGAGTAAAACTAATTGTTGGGATGACAATGTAATGATAATTTTTTTGAAACCTATATCAAGCATATTTGCATAGGTATGATATACTGATCATTGCTACAAATATTTCTTCCGTTGTTACTTCTAGCTTAGCTGATGTCCAAATAGCTATTACGTTAAGAGATTTTATGAAAATTACTGAAAACTGTAGGAATGTGATATCAGAAATAAATGCAATGATTGTTGTATTGACGTATTATTAGTCCGAGCAGGTACTTTTTTTAGCAACTTCTGCAATTGCTTATGACTTTCATTGTTTTGACTTGAAAGATGGAACGAAAAATTCCATCATAGTGGGTCAGTAGACATGATTCCAAACTATCATTAGCCATCTACTCTCATATGTCTTAATAAGTTGACTTGAGTTCTGTTCACCATAACTGTGCATATAGGACGACACGGTACATGGACACCTAAGATTCCTGCAAAATCCATTGCCGGAATCCTTACTATAGAACACAGAAAAAACATCTCTATGACGATAGATTAACTCAGTGCCAAAAACATTGGCCTACACCTCATGTGTGTAGCATGGGTACACTCTGCTATTGAAACAAAGAAAGAGTAGAAGCAGGTGACGATATTACTAGATAATTGAGAAAACTTTCAAATCACCGCTGAAGCATTCATGATGTGACTTCATCATAAGTCTTCTTTGTTTCACATGTGCATTTTCTTGAAGATGATTGACTAAATCTTTCCATATATTTGTTGCCTTGAAAGGCTCATCTAGAGTTTACAAAGAAGAGCATTAAAACAAACAAATTGAAACTTTTGACAAAATCTGTCGAACTGTAATCTGCCACATACATGATAGGAATTTATGGTGATTTATACTTCTAACAACAAACTGTGGGAAGAAATATCGGTAAGCGTTAAGTTTACAACTATAATCTTAACGCTTACCAAAATATCTTATATGGAAAGTAATAAGACTCGATAGCCTTGA
The DNA here is from genome assembly GCA_013436055.1 of Halocynthia roretzi. NCBI lineage: Eukaryota > Metazoa > Chordata > Ascidiacea > Stolidobranchia > Pyuridae > Halocynthia > Halocynthia roretzi. Next base: position 23,838 of record QRAM01000568.1, on the reverse strand, counting down.
CTCCAAAACTTCAGGGTAGGGATATGGCTTTTTTATTTTCTCCTTGACAATCTGACTGATCCTTAAATTGTCAAGTAAACCTGAAATACTAGAATTTACCAATGAAACTTACTATTTGCATTCTTTGATTTGTTGCAAGCTTCTTGAAGAACAATGGATGAGAGCATGCTAATTCTTCGTACTAAGGTATATAATAAACAGAACTATCATAACAAACAAAGCAAAATAGGTTCTGTTGTGATTGAAGCGGTCCTCACAAAAGCCGGTTATATAAGGTTACGGTTAACTAGTCAAGCATAACCGAGTATTTGACCTCACTTCTTAACATGTACTGGAGAACTTAGCATTAATGCAATTTATGCAATATACAGGTAACAAAAATAGGAACACTTATAGCAACTTGGGTAGCCTGTTGACATTCCTAATATATAAAAATACATAAAATAACCTCTAGTGACGAGAGTCTAGTACAGTGGTTTCCACACTTTTTAATTACGTGGCCCACTTATTGAACGAACTAAAGACATGTGGCCCAGTTGTTGCCAAACAAATGCCATTGCTTTAACAACCTTTCAGTTTCCACGCAAAGTTTTGTTAAAAATTTTCTGAATCGGCAAAACCATGAGCCATTTTTTCAACTCCAAAAAATACAGTATTGTATAAAGGTTTATAATCGAAGAGCCGCACGGCACATGGTCTGTTCAAAATAGCTCTATGGCCCACTGAAAATATTTTCGTGGCCCACTATTGGGCCATGGCCCCCAGTTTGGAACCCCCTGTCTTAGTAGAAAAAAAGTTTGAATGCAGTTGGTTTCCGCCATAACTTGGCTCTCCATGACAAACTACCAAAATTCAGGATGAAGTCCTAATCAGTTATACAAATGTGGAGTTAAGACCGCACATAGCAAGGCAAGAAAAGAACTATAATCACCTATCATTTAACGAAAAGCATAGGCAGAAACCGATAATATATTTATATATACAGTAGAACCTTGCATTACAAGTTTAATTGGTTCGCAGACCGTGCTCTAATTACGATTTACTCGTAGTACAAAGCGATTTATCACTTTTAAATGACCAGAAAACTAATTAATCCGTTCCAACCTCCAAAAACCATACAAAATGCCCTTTCTAAGGTATATTTTAAACGTTCAGTTAGAAATAAAATAACAATACATGTGTACATGTAATAAAAACTTAAGTGATTATACAAGAAAGGAAGAGGTTTAATTAAGTTTTGTTTGTATTGCTGTGTCAATTCCACTACTCGCGCTCCTCTCATGTTTTGCTATTATTTATTTCTTCACTTCTATTGTAATAAGCTTTTTCTTCTTATTACCACTATCTTTAGCACCTACTTTCTTCGGACCCATTATTAACACAAAGAATTAACACAGAATAAATCCACAGAAAAGAACAAAACACAAAAAATTCACTAGCACAAAACTGTCGGGATGTTACCGCTACGAAATAAACACGTGAATTGAGCGAGTGCAAGCTGCGCTCGGTGGTAGGAGCGCGGTAAATTGAGTACGTTCTATTTCTTAGAATTATTAGAAATCGATGACGTCAGCTAGCGAGGCTATATATTGCCACTCTTTACCTTGCCACTGTGTATGACGGTCGCTCGTACTGCGAATTTGTACTCGTCGTACGAAATAGAAAATACTCACGAATGACGGGTCATAAATCAAGTTTCATCATGAAAGTCACTCGTAATGCGAGGTTCTACTGTTCTATATTTCCCACTCTACCATAAAGATTATAAAGTCTATAATGAACTTTATTTCTAGACAAAATTCTACAGATATTGGTTGTGAACCTGAGGCCTAGTAAGATATATTGCTATTACTTACTGATTTTTTCCGCCTCTTGGTATTGACGGTTATTACATTACTTTTTTTTCATATTAATCTATAAAAGAAAGCAAAAGTAATTATGATTAACCATCTGGAATATGTAAACGAACAAAAGAACATTCTATGATAAAATAATACCAAACCCAGACAACTTGTTCATACATGATGGTGAGGTGAAGGATAAACGACCGTAACATAATGAAAACCATCCAACTGTAACATAAACAGACCAGCATTTGCTACAATTACTTGCCATTTCACTGATTAGATTATTATGCCAAATACAGGTATTCGACGGTAGTATGGGACCCATAGTATCAATAGACACGTGGTCGTATAGCAACAATTTCAATTGGTGCTGCGTGATTATAAGTTGACGGGTGAAGTCAATGGCTTATATAGTTGTAATACTAGCATGGAACATGTATATGAGGATGACGCTATTTCCTGTACATTGTACTACATACGGGGAGAAGAGATGGAACGGGTCGAGTGATAAGATTACCGCTAGAGCAAAGAGAGGTAATATGTAAATCTCCGAGACGCGACGATGAAGAAACTGATGTGGAATTGATTATCAAAACTGAATAGTGAATAACTGATCTGGATTCTGGAGGAAATTATCATTGTTAAAAGATTTAGAGGGGTACAGACGAGTCCAGTCTATACAACCCTACAGCAACAAAGTTTCAGATATACGGAGTATCCTGCCTTGTAATCGGGAATGTATATATGAAGGTGACCCCGCAAAAGACTATATCATCACCCGTTATCGTTGTATTTTACACTACTCTTGGTCACAATTATTACCATTATTAGTTGCCTATGAAATTCTACTCTATATACTGCAATTTATGTAAATTGACTCAATTTCATAACCATAAGATTGCACTGCTTTATATGTATTTCCTGTAAACGAATGACGCAATGTATCTCACTCCACAAATTAAAATAGATAATAAGATTTAACATATCATAACCAATATCAATACACTACACTTAACCGCTCCGCACACTTACGGCCGTTATATAGTGTTTCCATTAGGATTAGAATTTCCTTTACGAATTTCGTAATTCAGATAATTCGTATACAACTGATACTTGGTAGCTTTTCATAATCTCATGAAGTCTTTCACCAGTCTTTCACCAGTCATAAATTTTCCATGTCGCTGGATCGGATCCTGGTTATTAAGAGGACAAATACGGGATCGATATTTTTAGGTAAATTACCCCGGTAGTTCTCAAGCCCCGAACAAAGCAAAGCAAAGAGGTAGACCAAAACAGGCAGATATGGGACCGATATTTTTGGGTAAATTGGCCCGGACGTAAATGAAGGAAAATGATGTTTTCAGATTCCTATTTTGACCGCTAGAGCGACTATGATCAGGATTTTATACCCTCTGTTTCCAGGATTTCTTTGACCATGCATAATTCTGAGATTCAACATGCGTTTATTCGACCCGGCCCTTCTTTGATTATTTAAATCCTTGTATACACCACCTATTTCGAATAGATGTATTTCTCTCTCAGTGATAATTCTTCTCATCAGTATGAATTGTCTAAATCGGATTTCGCTACTTATTATTGGTCTGCTGATGAAAGACGCATATGGAAATCAATGTCAGCAGAGTGTTAAAAGCCCTGAAGTTGATTTCCAGAGGGTAAGCCGAGGATATACAGTAGATCCTCTATCTACAAAGATATTTTCCTACTTTTTTTAGTACAGTGGATCCTCATAGTACGAGTTTAATTCGTTCCACGACCGGGCTCGTATAACGATTCACTCGTATTACAAAATGCGCTTTTCCATTGAAATGAATGGAAAACTAATCAATCAATCAAAATCAATCATGCACGAAACACGAAATATTCACTAGCACAAAACGCTCGGGACGTTACCGCTACGAAATAAACACGTGAATCAAGCGAGTGCAGACTGCACTTGGTGAGTAAAGAGCGGTAAATTGAGCATGTGCTCTTTCTTTCTTTTCTGTCTCTTTCTTACAAATCGATGAGTCAGCTAGAAACGCTATTTACTGACTCCTTTTACCTTGCATTGTGTATGACGATCGCTCGTACTGTGAAACTGTACTCGTCTTATGAAACAAAAATATTCACAAATGGCGGCTCGTATAGCGAGTTTCTCGTCTTATAAGTCGCTCATACTATGAGGATCCACTGTATATAGTCAATAACGCAATGAAGAGGTCGAGCGGGCACTATAGTTAGAGCATCGGCTGACATTAACTCAACCCTGGATTATTGCCAGGGTCGAGTTTAAGTCAGTTGGACCAATAATTGCAGACTTTACAGAGAACAGCAAAATGTGCATAGATCCATTAACTCACATCTACTTTCTAAGTTCAAACTTTAATTGTTTCCCATTCTATTGGTCCATTCCATAAAGTACATGATAAACCTTGGTTGTTAACTTGGGACCCCGCAAAAGATTGTTTCCAATTGGCCACAGCTAAAGCTTTTATTACATTATTATGCCAATTACAGGTATTCGATGTTGCACCGTGTTATGTAACTTACAGAAACAACAAATACGGGGTGTCTCACAACAACACACCGCCCAATATTGATTGCATATATATTACCAATGAAAGTGTATTGACGGATGAAATACTCATTACCTTCACCAACTACAGTGGGTCCTCATAGTACGAGTTTAATTCGTTCCACCCCCCCCCTCGTATAACGATTCACTCGTATTATGAAACACGTTTTTCCATTGAAATTAATGGAAAACTAATTAATCCGTTACATCCTCCAAAAATCACGCAAAATGCCGAACAGAAAACGTGCAATTTGAAATAAAATAACAATGCATGTGTACATGTAATGAACACATAAAAGATTATACAAAAACGTCGGGTAAGGTTCAAAACGTCGGGTAGGATAATTTCTGTCATTTTCTCTTTACATGTACCATTAGCACTGTTTGGAACTTTTGGCCTGACTTGTTTCACTTTCGGCACTTGCAGGTCGTTTCTTTAGGAACCTATCAAGAGAAATCTGCTTTGTTTTTGATTGTAAAATGTTACGAAAATAGTTCGTTAAACAAAGCAGCCGCACGACCTGCAATTAGTTTTTGTGAGTGGTAACAAGTGCTTGGTATATAATTTCTTAAAATTGGAAATTACTTGCTGATCCATGGGCTGCAAGATGGGGGTGATGTTTGGCCGCAAGTAAAGAACTTGAATAAATTTAAATTTTTCCAAGATTTCATTGTGGAGGTTTGGAGGGTGTCCAGGGGCATTATCGAGGACGAGCAGAGCTTTCATTGGAAGACCGTTTTCCTTGAAGTACGTGTAGACTTGAGGGCCGAAAACGTCGTTAGCCCATTCTACAAACAATTTCCTTGTGACCCATCCCACGCCACGTAAATTCTACACGTGCTCTTTCTTTCCTTTCTCTCTCTTTCTTACAAATCGATGAGTTAGCGAGAAACGCTATTTATTGACTCCCTTTACCTTGCCATTGTGTATAAAGATCGCTCGTACTGTGAATCTGTAGTCGTCGTATGAAACAAAAATATTCACAAATGGCTGCTCGTATAACGAGTTACTCGTCTTATAAGTCGCTCGTAGTAAGGGGATCCACTGTAAAAAATGGGTAATAACAATGAAACAAATAACGTATATATATGGAATATGAGGCACACACGAAAATGAGAATTCAAATTTTGATTTGCAAATTTAACTGACGGCATCAGGAACAATTTTTACATCAAATTAATCAAGTACTGTATTACGGAGTACATTGTCCGTATAAACTTGTCCGACGCACGCTCATGTTCCATCAGACGATCGTTGTTAATGGAACTAGTGATAGGAACAGAATTATTGATCTACCAGTTTACGGATTTGTTTTGAATCGACATATTTTTAAGTCATCACTCGTTGTTCATTAAGAAATTTTGCACAGTCAGAATGGAGTTTACCATCTCTCTAAGAAATCAGGTATTTAGGTGCTCAACCATTTTCCATTCAGTAAGCCCACGGGCGTCTATTTGTCAATCAAGTATATATTTCTCATACCTATTATGACTCATGGCTTATTTACAGAAATCTCTGGTAACTCAATATAACACAAGTCGTAATATTCTCTAATTCAGATTGACTGGTCCGCTGCAATGACTCACTTAACAGTCGTTGTATCGTGGCCGTGGTAGCTTGTGCTGCTGCGTCCTTTCACCTTCTAATATCGAATTTGGATCAACTACATTGTACTACAGTATTGTGCTCTACATTAACATTTGTATTCGTAACTTTATTGTTCCAAGTAGGAATATTTTTTTTAAATATTACGAAAAAAGGGTGATTGATCGTACATTTACGTTAAGTCGTTAGGCCTTGTTCCAACAGGGCAAGGGTTTACTGTAATTTGAATTTAAGAATGGATACATATATCAACGTTTAAACAATTATAGCATAGAACTGACAAAACTTTGTCATCTGATTCTAGAAATCGAGTTAGTCAATGATTGACTGAAACTTGAAGGAAATGAAAGACGCATCGATGGAAAAGGTTTTGTAACATTTAAAAGAAATCAATCATACGAGGTATTTTGACATTCGTAGAATATGATTTTTATGTTCATGTTTATTGAGATCTCACTATTGATGAGGAAATACCCCTTATTCTAACAGACTATATCAACTATTTAACAGGGATTAAGCTATTGTGAAGTAGAAAGCAAAGTTAATTTATGGGCCTCAAATTAGAAGCACGTATCGTAATTTCTTGTTAATAGACATAAACCCGCGGTAACCGTAGTATTTGTTACTCTTTGCTGTTATGTTAATCTAGCACTGGCGACATATAAATATCGCATTCAGATTTCACCAGCTTGCAAGTACTTAGCGTAGGGCAAGTAGCATAAATTATTATAATAATCCGGACTTTCCCAGCTGTGATATCATATAACTTACTTTATTGTACTTCTTATGTTATTTTTTATTTCTGTGAACATATTGGCAGGTCACTGGATTATCTGGATGGACACGCCCACACCGTCCGTGACTACAGATCAACTTAATCTGGCAAGAAACAAGCTGGCTGAGTACGGGATTTACTCGCAGATATTTCCTAGCAATTGCAACGAATTAGTTATGAAGGGGTTATTGAAATATATAACAATTACAAAGGCCAAAGCAAGCTATAATTGCGCCCCGCCTAGAACCTGAATTTGGCGCATCCATATTTATTTCAATTTATTAACTGTTGCACAAACTATTATGAAGTAACTGTAGGGACTGCGGGTTGATGTTGAGTAATTAGAACTCCCGCTGCAGCGCTATTGTAATCGGTGGCAAAATATATGGTAGTTGGCAAGTGACCATTTCGATAATTCTCTCGCACGAGAGCCAAACAATATGCGAGAGAACACACGTTCGAAGAGTATTGCATAGCAGTTAATTATTCTTCATTTCTGCCAGATTTTGCCTATTTTTAGGTCTTTTTTAGGGTCTATGCATTTCCTGAGTTTTGTGTTATACGGTACAAAGTATAGCTTAAAAATAACAGGATGCTTTAGTAGATTTTTAAGGCAGCTGAAAGTTTTCAGTTTCGTCATTGATTACACTGATCTACAAGAAAATCTTACAAAATAAACTAACAACCGTTTCTATGTAATTCGGGTGCGCTGATTTCAAATCTGGTGTCAGATGTTTTCCTTTACGTCTAGATTATGAGATATATGCGCTTTTTATCATTTTTGTGGACATTTTTTACTAATAAAAAAAATAATTTATTTTTTGTTTTCTCCCTTACACTTCAAAATGTTAGTTGTTATTAGCTATATTTGGTTCGCTGATTTCAAATCTGGTGTTAGATTTTCTCCAGTACGTCGCGTTTTTGATTTATCAACATGCATGTATTAGACACATGGTAAATGTTGTAAATTTGCATGGTAAATACATTCAGGTTGAAAAATCAAAAACGCAAGGTACTGGAAAAAATCTGACACCAGATTTGAGTTCAGCGCACCAGATATAGCTAATAACAACTAACACTTTGAAGTGTAACGGAGAAGAAAATTTTTTTAAATTTTTTTTTACTAGTAAAATATGTCCACAAATATGACAAAAAGCGCATATATTTCGAAATCTAGACGTATAGGAAAAAATCGGACATCAGATTTGAAATCAGCACCCCAAATATAGGTAAAAACAACTTATATATTGCAGCGTATCAAAAAAAAAGTTTAATTTGTAGATCAGTGTTATCCGTAATTAATTCGTGGGATTAACAACCATAACGAATTATGAAGAACGTATTATGACGTATTAAAACGTATTAGCACCCAAGCGTTCAACAAAGTGTTCTATAACGTTAGGTTATATTATTAGAACAACCGCTGCAACTGTAAATTACATTATACTGTATATATATGTGTGTATACTGTATATGTATGTGTATAAGGCATAGTGCAACTGAACGTTAGGTTAAATTGTTAAAAAGATATTATATATTGTATAACTGCAATGCATGACTGAGATATTGAGATCAGAAATATTGAGTGCTTGATTTTTCAGAACAAAGTGTCGTAATATTTTTAACACCTTGTTTATGCCACGACCACCTAAAAAAGTGAGCAGTAGGATCCCGACGTCTTTTAAAAAAAGGGCAATTCCTGAAGATTTCGTTGTTCAGGGGAATTATGATCAAGCTGATGACAAATTTGGACACAGTGCAGGCGAATTTGGACACAGCAATGTGCCTGTAATAGCTTTGCAAGTATTCTTTTGAGTAAAATGAAAAGAATTTCTTCTTGGCAACCCTTTGATCTCGCTAACATACTTTAACATGGTACTGCTTTATATGGATACCTAGAAGAACTTCATCTAGTCAAAGAAGACTACATATCGTTGAACGAAATTCCGAGTGTTATCAGTATGTATGACACGATGTCTTACCACTTGGGAACGCATTGGAAAAAGCATTTTGGGAACATTCAGCGTATTTCATAATAATACATTGTTCTTCATTTGTTACAATTCGACAAGACGGCAAGATTTCCATTTTTGATCCGCATTCAAGAAATGAGAAAGGATTATGCGACTGTGATGGGAAAAGTACAGTAAGAAAAATAACAAACTTGTATCAGCATTGCTGTGATTTGATACACTCTATGCACATTCCCTTTGCAAATTTCGGAGTAAGAGGCATAAACGTTAGCGTAATGCAAAAAGGTAATACTGAAATTGCTGCCGAAAGAAACGATCGTAAAATACAAAATGATACAATTCTTGAGAAAATTACAGTGGAAATAAATTCCGAAATAACTCCGCCAGCAAGTTATATTGAAATCGAAAAGAGAGAAACAGAAGTTTACAGCCCAGGAACCAAAGTTTTTCGGAAAACTATTTCAAATACTGTGAAAATGGATGATGATATAACAATGCAAGCAGGTGACATTCAAAGCACAAAAGATGTATTCAAAAATCAAATTTCTGAAGAGAATCATATTGAAATAATAGAGCAGGGCAACGTTCAACTTTTATCGGAATATGATGTTGAAATTACCCATGAAAAAATAGGTGAATAAGTGGATTTTAGACCTTTGCAACCTATCACTATGTTAGCTTTATGTCGTAAGACTCGGCATGAAATGTGAATATTTGAACATCATACCTATCGTAGAAGGGATGAAAACACCCAATCATACCAGAAAAATCACTGCTGATGGGAATTGCTTTTTCAGATCGTTTTTCAGATCTTTCCGTAACGGAAAGAAATTACACACTTTTGAAATTCGAAATACTAAAATATAATGGAGGCGTATTTAAATCGTATTTCCGAATTGAGGATCAAGAATTATCTGCATCGATATATATTTTTAGATTGTTATTGTGTTGTTAAAATTACATACAAAATTATATATCCTGCTTGCAAGTCTACTCATAGACTTGTTCCTGATAGTTTTGACATTCCTGTACCACATTCCTCATCTGGAGATGAGGAGTCTTCATTAAGTAACAGACCTTCCTGTGCTGATGAAACTGAAGTCAGTGCTGTTGACTTTCAGCTCATGTTATTGACATGTATCTGTGTGTAGCGCATATATAGTTTGGTGGCAATCACACGCAAGATAGAATGTAGATGATACACTGCATTGATTTGAAGTAAGCACGGTGATGCTAGTGGTGATAATGTGACAAATTTACAATTGACAACAAAGGGAGTTCTGCATAATTATGTACAATTCTAGTAAAAACATTGTAACGGATGAAATTGCCGTCTAGCGGTATATAGGGAGTATTCTGGAATATTCTTGGGTAGACACGATAGATCTGTTAATTGAATCTGGTTTGATAACACATGCTAGTTCTCTACATGATTAAGGGGTATGCCTGGTGTAATCTTTACTGTTCTAGATAGACTTGTCAGTCAATTTTAGTCTTTGTTCTCTCTACGTGGTCTGCTCAGTTCGCTAGTTTTGGTATCTGCTTAGTCATACGATATTTAGTCGGATATGTTGCATGCTCTTAAGAATAGGATTCGATAGACGTAGTAGCTATGGTATTTGATTGTTTCTAGAGTGTTGTCGCTAACTTTAGGGGGGGGGTGTAATTAGATCACTTGCAATTCGATTTTGATTTGCGCATTCATTTGGTCCATTTGAGTATTACGGTATACGAAACTTGGATCTAGTGAATAAAGTGGATCATAATAAAGCTCGTGCAGGGGGGGGGGGGGGGCACTCAACGTAGGTACGCGGGACAGTCAAGCTTCAATCATATCGCAACATCACCCCGCAGTCCCTACATTTTCTAAAGTTACGCCAGCTTGGAAGCTGACGAGGACATATTTCTAAAGTTACGCCAGCTTGGAAGCTGACGAGGACATTATTTCTAAAGTAACGCCAGCTTGGCGAGGCGCAAGCTGGCGAGCAGATAGGTATTTCGAGCTAGTCGAAATATTCAGCAGTATTCTGGAGAGCATGAGCCGGACAAGAGATAATTCACCCTCGGGGTCGAGAGTCTCCCATGCTTCCAGTGTCGAGACACAGTTGGAGATACAGGAAGCTTAAGAGATGGAAGAAGAAGCACAATGGGAATTAGATACTCGACGTGCTGAAGTCGCGGCGGAACGTGAAGCTAAAGACTTTCAGCTCATGTTATTGACATGTATCTGTGTGTAGCGACGTGCTGAACGTGAAGCTAAACGTGCTGAACGTCAAGCTAAACGTGCTGAACGTGGAGCTAAACGTGCTGAACCTGAGGACGCTGAATGTGCTGAACTTGAAGCTCAACATGTTGAGAAACGTGTTGAACTTGAAGCTCAAGAAAAATTTATGAAAGCCCGAAATAAAGCGGAATGAGCAAGAATTAGAGGGAGTGGCAGTTCCAGGGTATCAAGGGCTGATCCAGAAGATCAGACATACCAGGTGATAGACTCTACTGGTTTGATGAGGTACCCAGCACAAGCAGGGCTGGTGGTACAGGTTTCAATCTGTATAGAAATCTCCTTAAAGACGAAGAAAGAGAACCGGTGTAACAGGCCAGAGTATACCCCTGCCCAGAGTATACCCGGGTATAATCTGGGCTAGTCCAGAGTATACCCCCCCCCCAGGCCAGAGTATACCTCCCTTGTGTTTTACATAACTAAGTCGGTATTTCTAGTCCAGAATATACCTGTAGTCCATAGTATACCCCTTAGTCTAGATTATACCTCCCTTGTATGTTTCTTAAATATGTCTGTATTCCTAGTCTAGAATATGCCTCTAGTCCAGAGTATACCTCACTTGTGTTTTACGTGAATAAGTCGGTATTTCTTGTCCAGAATATACCTCTCTTGTCCAGAGTATACCTCCCTTCTACTTTTACCAAGAGTGTTAATGCAAAATCTCAGTTTTTTCAAGCGGTAAACCCAATTCATGTTGGAAGTGTGACTCTCCTATTTGGAAACTATGAGGTTTTTGTTGAAGCCCGTGGATCCAGCATTTAGAAGACCTGACATGATATTTCTGCTACAGGCGGGAACTTTGACAATGTATTTTGAAATTTACATTAAGATAGTTAACCCAAAGCCATTCAATACTTATTCTTTCTGTTTCTACCAACTGTACAGCCATTTGTACATGCAGACAATCATACCTGAACGCTATCCTAAATTACTCGCACAACTAATAACTAGACTTCCTCGCTTGATGTAGCGCGACAAGCGCTTCCAGATTGACATCTCAATGTTACATACACAAAACCCAACAGAATTATTACAACGGGGAATTTGAGGAAAGGCTAAACTGTAATCAAGGAAATTGGAAAATTTATCTATCTTAAAAATGCAACAGTATAGCCGTCGGCGGGTCGTATGTTGCTCGCGGCACGCGAGTTCCAGAACCATGATCTAAACAGTAGTTACAACATTGAAATGCACTAACAGGGAGACTTAATTATCTTGTAAGTTTCAAAACACATTGTCAAAGTGCCCTCCTGTAGCAGGAATATCATGCCAGACCTCCTAAAATCTAAATGCTGGATCCACGGGCTTCAACAAAAACCTCATTGTTTCCAAATAGGAGAGTTCGACTTCCAACACGAATTGGGTTTAATGCTTGAAGAAACTGAGATTTTGCATTAGCACGCTTGGTAAAAGTAGAAAGGAGGTATACTCTTTACTAGAGAGGTTACTCTGGACTAGAATACCGACTTATTTATGTAGAAGATAAGTGAGGTATGCTCTGGCCTAGGGGGTATATTCTGGACTAGAGGCATATTCTAGACTAGGAATACAGACATATTTAAGAAACGTACAAGGGAGGTATAATCTGAACTAAGGGGTATACACTGGACTAGAGAGGTATACTCTGGCCTGGGGGGGTATACTATGGACTAGGCCAGAGTATACCCCGGGGTATATTCTGGCCTAGGCTAGAATATACCCGGGTATACTCTGGGCAGGGGTATATTCTGGCCTGTTACACCGGTATGTAACGGATGAAATTGCCGTCTAGCGGTATATGGGGAGTATTCTGGAATATTCTTGGGCAGACTCGATAGATTTGTTATTGAATCTGGTTTGATAACACATGCTAGTTCTCTACATGATTAAGGGGTATGCCCGGTGTAATCTTTACTGTTCTAGATAGACTTGTCAGTCAATTTTAGTCTTTGTTCTCTCCACGTGGTCTGCTCAGTTCGCTAGTTTTGGTATCTGGTGGAATCTAGTGAATAATGTGGATCACTAGAAAGCTCTTTCATTTCTAGCTGTAAGACACTCAACGTATAGGTACGCGGGACAGTCAAGCTTCAATCATATTGAAACATCACCCCGCAGTCCCTACAAACATTTCTTCTAACAGAAATTATGCAGTAACGAACAATTTGTACGGTTAGCCTCTTAATAATCTTTGTGTATTTTTTAAAATAAAATATAGTAATGAAATATTTACCATGTAACGCTCCGGTCTGTTCATAGTAAAATTTCGTTAACTCTTACATACCATACCGTGCATGATTAGCATAGTCCCCAAAACTGTGTGATCTCGCGGTCTAAACTTGTAATAATTGCAACGCAATTTTAATTATAATCAGATATTATGACGTAACCGGGTGAACGAGCGGTTTTTTCAAGAATATAAAAATGGCTCAAATTTGATCGAATGTACACGCTATAATGTATTTCTTGTTTTGTATTGAAATTTCGTAGCTTACATTTCAAACATGTGCTGTGTTTAGTGAAATATCATCTGGAGCATAAATATTTATAGTGGTATTGTGCATTTTATTTTATTAGAGAAATTTTTATGATAATAGTTTTATCGCCGTAGTTCATTAGTACTTTTAATTTTCCTGATGATATGTGATAAAAAATTGAAGTGAATAAATGCCCAAATGTTATTCATGTTATTGCCAACACCAATTTGCAAAGATACTAGATTGTTGTAAAGTGGTAATAAAAACAAAACTTAATGATTCTATAAATATTATCTTGTCACTCCATAGCATTAACTTGTTCCCTTAAGAATATGGTAATTTCCGTACATTATACTGATACCTTACTGATACCTGTGGTATTGACTATTTTCTTATACCTCTGATAAATAGTTCATCATGCAGGAATTCTTGATGAATAAATTTGTAATGGCGTAGCTCCATTTGTATAGTATTTTGTTAATGACCATTCGATTGTGACTTTGCTTAGCGATATTATTTCTTTTAATCACAGCAGAACCTATTTTGCTTTATTTGTTATGATAGTTCTGTTTATATACCTTAGTACGAAGAATTAGCATGAACTCATCCAATGTTCTTCAAGAAGTATGCAACAAATCAGAGAATGCAAGTAGTAAGTTTCATTGGTAAACTCTAATATTTCAGGATTAATTGACAATTTAAGGATCAGTCAAATTGTCCCCTGAAGTTTTGGATTCAAGGCTATTAGATCTTATTATTTGCCATATAAGATATTTCTTCCCACAGTTTGTTGTTAGAAGTTTGAATTACCATAAATTTCTATCATGTGTGTTAATTGATGGCGGATTATAGAGCGACAGGTTCTGTCAAAAGTTTGAATTTGTTCGTTTCAATGCTATTCTTTGAAAACTCTAGGGCGGCCGTTTAAGGCAACAGAAATATGGAAAGATTTAGTCAATCATCTTCAAGAAAATGCACATGTGAAACGAAGAAGAATTATGATGAAGTCACATCATGAATGCTTTAGCGGTGAGTTGAAAAATTTCTCAATTACCTAGTAATATCGTCACATGCTTCTACTCTTTTTTTGTTTCAATAGCCGAATGTATCCATGCTATACACATGAGGTATAAGCTAATGTTTTTGGCACTGAGTTAATTCATTGTCATAGAGATATTTTTTCTGTGTTGAATAGTGAGGATTGGGGCAATGAATTTTGCAGGAATCATAGGTGTCCATGTACCGTGTTGTCCTATACGCACAATTATATTGAACACAACTTAAATCAACTTATTGCGACATGTTAGAGTAGATAGCTAATAATCGTTGGGAATCCTTTCTACTGACCCACTAGGTTGGAATTTTCCGTCGTTCATGTCAAAATAGTGAGAGTCATGAGCAGCGCGGTGAAGTCGAAGTCTCTAAAAAAAGTACCTGCTCGGACTAATTGTGAATTTTTATACAAATTGTGGTACAATTATAACCTATTTTCTCTTTCAAATAGTAATACGTCAATACAACCATCGTGGCATTCCTACAGTCTTCAGTAATTTTTCTGGTCTAAGTGGTCTAAGTTAAATAATGTTTCAACCAGTATTGTAGCGATAGGGATATGTTACTATATATTTTTTTATATTAATATTTTTCATATTTAAATCATACTTGAGTCTCTCAAGAGAATTATTTTCCTTTAAAATGATAACTTTTAAAGTTGTTTTGAGGCTTGAATGTTCAAAATTAACATGACAGTAATCCCTCACCTATTGCGGGGATTAGTTCTAGAGCCTCCCGCGATAGTTGAAAATCTGCGAAGTAGAAACCACATTTATTTAATTATTTGAATATATTTAAACGTATTTTAAAACATTATAAATCATTCACACACTCTTATTTACCTTATTAACCTTTCCCACAATCATTTGACCTGTTATTTAAAATTTTAAAAACTTTTAGCCTGAACGTAGTAGTACTATACGGCACGGCATTTATCATTAAATAAAATGCATACAATATTACATCAAAATACATACAATACAATATTATATGAAAATCCGCGATGTAGTGAAACCACGAAAAGTGAACCGCGATATAGCGAGGGGCGACTGTATACCAAAATGTAAACCACTTTCAACGGACCATTATATTGCGCATGCAATTTTTCATTACATTGGATAGCTTTAGTAAAGATAATTACCAATGTATATTAGTGGACTGTCCACCAGGCACAGGCAAATTTTATAATCTGATGCATACAATTTAGGAAGTGCATCAAAAGTGTTCAAGGAACTATTAAGTTAATCACAAATATGCATCTTTGCATTTAACATAATGAAATTTGATTGCTGTTTATAATGTTATGTTATCCTTAAAATGCTGTAGTAACTCTAGTAACGTGATAACTATTTGTATTGAAGCACCGATCAGCTCTAAGCTCTTCAAAAATGGACATAAACATACCATATTTATTCAATTATAAGCCGCGACTTATATTTTTTTTCATCTTTTTGTGCGGCTTACAATCAATGGTGGCTTACATTTTTGCCTTACCATACCGAAGTTTGTGTTTAGATGTTCGTTCGCCCATAACTCCAAGATTTCTTGACTAGACGCCCTGAAAACTTGCATGGGGATCGGTTTTGCTCAGGAATATGTTATAGGCTACTTTTTTTTTGAAATAGAAGCCCCAGTAGGCTACCCCATGTCCGAGTGCAGTTTACAATCAAAGGAGGCTTTCATTAACTTTTTTACACAATTTCGCACGGCCACTATCAAGGGCGGCTTATAATCGAATAAATATGGTAGGAAAATATGCCTGATGTATGTTTCAAAAAAATTAATTTCTTGCACAGCAGCAGATAAAACACTTATTATACTGTAACCGGTTATGCAAACTTTCCAGACTGTTTTAGAGAATAGGTATATAAGTATCATCTGATTTATTTCATTAGTTATTCTAAAAATGCATAACATTGTCATCACAACAATTACTTTTACTCTTATATTGTTTATTCTAATCATAGGATCCAATGCTGTGGAAATACTTCTGAAATATGTTCATGACAATCCAACTAAATTCCCTAATACTTCAATAGTGTCACATGAAAACATTGTGAGATTATGTCAAACTTTCATTGATGCAGGCGTGTTTGAGTCAGTGAATTTTGGAGATGACCCGAAAAAATACAAAAGATTTGAAAATTCCTCATCAAGCCTCTATCGATTTATTTCAAAAAAAAAAACTGTTGGTAACTGTGATAGTGAAGTGTTACCCAGTACTTCTGGCAGTATTGATTTATTGATCAAATTCAGTACTCTAATAAGCCTCAAAACAACTGATACATATTCAAAGCAGAAATCAGTATTTTTGCATACTGGAAGCAAAACTATTAGGCAAAAAAATAGAAATAAACCTGCAGCTGAAACACCTACTAGTGAATCTGATACTGAAAATCAACCATTGAAAAAAACACCACTGCAGTGTAGGCGGAACTCAGTGTTTTCTGGCCTAGTCATGAAAAGATCATCTTCTGATTCAAATTTGAGAAAAGAATCTACAACGACTTCGTCTTCTGAATCTGATTGCAACCTAAAAATTTGGAGTCCTGGAGATATGCATGAAAAAAACAAATCGGGGTTGAGTCAAAGACTATCATTCAGAAAAAAATCATTGAGGTGAAATGGTTAAACATACTATATACTTGTTCCTTGCATTAAACGATAAATGTTCCAAAAAAACACACTATACAACTGATAAAGCTAGAACAAAATATTTTATATAAAATTTTGTTTTAGACGTTCAGGACACTCTTCGTATCGGCTAGTACAACCATGTGTTATTCAGAACCCAGTTGTTGCAAAAGATAGATTTGATGCGACTCCAAAAAATGATTTGAAAAGGAAAAGCTACAAAGAAAATTCAGAAATCATGTCTACTAACAAAGTTTCATTTCTTCATAATAGAAAAAAGTTGAAAAAATTGAACCAGCAAGGTACGTACAAAAATAATTATATGCTTCCATATATATAATTCTTTCATGAATGTTAAAAGTGGAATACGTATTTAGATTTTCTTTTAACAATGAATCGTTATAAATAGATGGCGATTTGAAAGTGGATTTTAGCTTCATTCTAATCTTACAACTTACTATACAGTCTTTGTAACAAAATAATATTTTTTAACCAGAATCTTCACATATCAAGCGAGAAAGTGTCAGAGTTCGCCTCTTGCAAATTCTCGACCTCCCTTTTGTGGAGACGTTTGTTATATCTCCTACCTTTGACAAGAAGATTATGTCAATCCAACATGGTCTGATAAAATGATTTAAAAAGTTTTTACACTATAATTTTTTTATTCCATTATTACAATTCTAGGGTCTTCAGACCAGTCAATCAGATTTACAGAAATGCATTATAAGGATGTTGCCTCGTCATATAACAGGTACTTGTAAATTGCCTGGAATTGATGTTTACATCTGCTATCAAATACTCATCAAAATTCCATACAATCCTCTCAGTAGTATATTATAATATTCTGATTTTATGCTGTTAGGTTGATGAGAATTGGTGCAGAAACCTTGTCTTGTAGTTGTGATTCAAGTTAAACTTATTTTGCAGCCAAGACCAATGGATATTTACATCGCTGAGTGTAATGCAGCATATTCCAAACAGCTACAATATTTTGAGAAATATAGCTAGAGCTGATGAACATTGCAAGAAAATTGAGGTTGATTAATTATCTATTGCAGGCCTCAGGCCCATATCAAGTCATAGTTATTTAGTGTTCAAGTATTTGGCGTAGAACTTAGTATGGTAATCTACTCATAGTGCTATTTGCTGGGTGTTTAAATCTTTACAGGAAAATCAGTTACGGATGAGTTCCATTGTGGAACGTATTCCCCATTTTCTAATATGTATATGTTCGATACTTTCATACCTTCATTACGTTTTATACATCAAAATACTTGGGGGAACCTATCACACAGTTCTCTATCACACAGTGTTAGGTGGATATGTCAATTATGCCCGAAATAGTTAATAGTTAATTACTTCAGGTTTATTGATAATACAGAACTGAAATCATTATATTTATAATTTTGGTGTCTAGCAAAAAATATATCCACATGAATTATTATGCCAAATGTGCCAATTTGTGAATTGTAAATTGAGGAAATATGCGAAAGTACATATAGTATAAATGAAAAAGTTTTAATTTAACGCAACAAATTATAGATTCTTAGTTGAAGTAGACTGAATCATTTTCAGAATTCAGTTTTGGTTCTAATCAAAAGAAAAATTCATCAGATTGGTTCCATAACTGACACTTTAACAGAAATGCATGTGCAATGTAATGCTGTATTTTTATTTTTCAGCTTTATTTTGCGGTATCAGATCATTACAATGCACTCAGTCACCCACTTATTGATGAGCACTACAATGGCATAGCGGAAGGAATTATTGCTTTATTAGGCATGTAAATACTTTTCAATTTGTCATTAATGAGTGCTCCTAGATGAAGCTTTTTCCTATATTTCATCTCCAGCCAGTAAATCTGTGGAAAAGATAATGGAAGCGATGCAGCTCTTTTTAAATCTACTTCCAGATTCGAGACTAACAGAACTACGACATCTATGTTCGTTTTTACATGTTGTTTGCTCTCAGAATGATCCAAAACTAGTTCGTAAAGTAAATAAATCTTATAAATATAGTTTAAACATTTAACACAATGGACATATTATTTCATTTTCATTATCTTTTCCCTTTAGAGATCTAATCAAGCTTTAGTAATTGATTCATTTACACCTGCAATATTGCGCTTGCCTGAACATGCAGCACTGGTGAATGGTTTGGATGGCTGTAAAGGAATTGTTCGTTTTGTAATTCTCCATCATCTACGTGCTTTCATGCTTCCAGCTCATATTGAAATGATTGTTCAAAGAAAAATAGATTTGCTTGAACAAGGAGACATTGATAGCCCAAGTCTTCTTCAAGGTATTGAGTGATTGAGTTATCCATGATCATTAAACTTGAATTTCTGGTGGGATTATGAACTATGTACAAGTATTTGACACATCTGACATTTCTCCAGATACATAGTGACCTAACCTATGCCTGTCAGCTGCATGGATATTGCAGTTTTTCAGAATTTTATGTTACTCTGCCAAGAATTGGGTGGCTTTCCTTTGTGTGATCAAACTTTATTCAAAATTTCACACACATGATCTCACTGAGTAAAGGAGGTCACCAAGCACTTTTCACATCTTGAGTGATGAGTATACAGTACCATAGTTACATAATTGTTGTTTTAGGGTTTTAGTTTGAATCACTGACAGTGGTTCTCTGAACTAATGTGTGGGTCTTTAATGTGTTTCAGATACTACATTTTGTTCGATGATATCGGAGAGTGAGTACGAGGAAGAAAGGGTGAATTACACTCGAGCGCAAATACAAAATCTTTATCAATATCTCAAAGAAAATACTAGTATCTCTGCTCGCAGAAAGAAGGATCTTCTCAAAAGGTTTGAGCGGAACCATGCACTCGAATTATGTATAAATAACAATGAAGGTATGTTATTAGTACTTTGCCTATGTGCAAGAGCTTTTTATTGCTTGTATTTATGTAGTATATTGGATAAAATATGGAGGTGTGGAGTTGGATTTAAAATATTCTGCCCCCAGGAAATTCCTCGAGGTGTGGAGCTGGAGTTTAAAAATTCAACCCCCTTGTTTTAAATCCACATTTCGCTTGATATTTTAAATGGCTATTGATGGAACTCGTATATACTAAATCCCAATAACATTGATATGCATCCTAAAATAAAATCTACATTCTGGGAAAATTTCTGCTCGATACCTTGCCGTTAATTTAAACGAAAATCGGTTGTAAATCGGTATTCTTCGCATCATACGTTCAATACTCTCAACGTGTTGGATAAAAATTGTTATTAACTCGCGTTAGAAATATTAAAAGTTGTACTGAAAACAGCCAACTAGCCACTATACTCCGAAATGAGCAGCGTTTTTCCTGACAACACCTCAACGTTCTAGCCACGAACACAGATTGCCAGTAGAATTTTTAATAATTGTAATTAGTGTCGCGCATGCACTGGCGATTTCCGTTCGCCGTTCACAGCTAGAACTTTGAGGTGGTGTTGGGAAGAACATTGCGCACTTCGGGGTATGTTTACCAACACGTCTGTGACTGATATATACGTATGGTGATTTTACCACCATTTATGTATTGTTTATTATATACAAAGTAGATAGTAAGCCAGGGAAAGAATGTTCGGCATGTTAATTTACTGCAGTGTCTTCTGAAATAATTATAAGACACTTTCGATTGATATACCTAGAAAAAAATCATTAAACAACATAAACCTGAAACTGACCTATGTACAACATAAACTCAAACAAAGGGTTAACATTCACACAAGTTCATTTCCTATTGAATATCTAATCAGTGTGGAAAAATAAAAAAGGAGACGATAAATCCATTGCATCAAAATTCATGAATAACGCACAGCCGCGCAGTTACATATTTTCATGATCGTGGTCAGCCATATCGCTGAAATTTTTCTTTAATCTAATTTCGCTATGGAATGCCCCAATACCAATATAAAATATATCTCGAGGTTTATCTCAAGTGACATTCATTCTGTGTGCTGTATATCATACGACTGAATATTTGCACATTTCATCTTGCACCTTTAAATCTAGTCATTCTTTATTTGGCAGATGACTGATACTGTTCGTGTTTGCATATATATGAACACTGTATATTTAAAAAAAATTTTCAGATCAAGGGTCAACTCAAAGTGTCATAAAGGAAAATACTACCACTCTTTCCAGTCCTTTCATGATATCGAGTAAACCAAAAAGACAAGGAGGAATAGTGCCATCAGATTCTTATAATCAACTTACATTGCATTCCGGTGTTTCTGGGAAACCTCCAACAAGTCCACGAAACAACATAAACTTGAAACGGAAGTCAAACTGCAGTAAAGCAAATTCGAAACTTCAATATAAGTACTCACCATCGAGTCGCCCAATGAGAATTACACCTCCTTATTCTGACCCACTAACCAGAAAAAACCCTAAACCTCATAAATGAAGATGATATAATATAATTTAATACAGGAATCATGGTTAACTAATTAGCCCTTCGTGTTATACAATAATGCTTGAAACTTGTATAAATTGAGCAGCTATTTCACACACCCAAACCAGAATGAAAACTTGCATGGATAACTGGGGAATTTTTTTTTCATAACTTTGAAAGTTTTGTTACCATTGTAAATTCCAATTGATATGTAGTAAAAGTATTGTAAACCGAAAAGCAGCTGTACAGTTCTAAGAAAATTTACTTAAATGTGTTCTTTGCACCACAAGCTGACTTGCTTTAAGTTTTTATAGTTAATAATGTGAAAAGTTTTAAGATTCTCTCCTGAAACATTTATCAATGTATCTGAACAGATAAAATGGCAGAAATCACTGAACAGATAGAAGAATCGAGTAACTAGTTGACTGGTGGTAGGAATATTGGTCGACCTTGTGGACAATGTGCATATTGTGTATATATATTTTTAATTCAATTATGAATTACATAGGTGATACGAACATTATACACATGTGCAAAACTGGAAAAAATAATGGGTATTGATGTCCTAATTTTTTGTATGAATGGTTGTTCAGTTAAATAGAGATCAATATACTGTGATCTGACTCACAAACTAAAATATATTTGTCGCAATAAAAAGCTGCCTATAATTTTACTTTACCTACAAAACCCACCTACTCGTATAAATAAAGTGGGAACATGTGTAATGTTTTCTACATCTACACTTCTTCGGATATTTTTCTGTCTTGTATATAACCTGATATTCCTATGGTTTTGTTCTAATGTACTTTATCGAAGTCATATCATGACATGAACAATCGACATGATTTTTCTAAAAAATACAATTTTTTGTTTTCGTAACATTTCTATATAGCCTTTACTGTACTTTTTCTTCTTGAGGTTTTGCGTATATTCCTGAATTATGCTATTCAGAGAGAAAATTCAATTGGATGTCTGGCAATGCGTTATCGATGTTGTATTGAAACGCACTTATGTTTATAGCAGTGCTTGCCCGTGAAAGTAAATTTTATGCATTGGCCGTTGATATAAGAGTATGTGCTACGAAGCGTTACAACTGTGAACAGTACTTGCTTATGCGTGACGCATCCTATTTTGCGCTGCTGTCGGATAACATTAGAAGTGTCAAACAAAGTGTTCTAGAATTGTAAATTACATTTTATATTCAATATTCAACTGTTGAATGAGCGTGAGCAGAGTGCAACTGAATATTTTTTAGATTCGGTATTCGTGTTTCAAAAGACAGGTTATATTGTTAAAAATATATTATATAGTGCATACATATGCAAATAACTGCAATAGATGACTGAGATTTCCATTATATTACTACGTAAATGTGCAAGAGGAAAAATTGTCTTATTCCTTACATTTAGAAATATTAAGTGCCTTATTTTTCAGAACAAAGATTGTTATTGCGTTGTTAAAATTACTGTTCAGACAAACTAGAATTGTACACTATTATGCAGAACTCCCCTTTGTTGTCAATTGTAAATTTGTCACATTATCATCACTAGCATCAACGTGCTTACTTCAAATCAATGCAGTGTATCATCTACATTCTATCTTGCGTGTGATTGGCACCAAACTATATATGCGTTACACACAGATACATGTCAATAACATGAGCTGAATTTTCAAGTCAACAGCACTGACTTCAGTTTCATCAGCACAGGAAGGTCTGTTACTTAATAAAGACTCCTCATCTCCAGATGAGGAATGTGGTACAGGAATGTCAAAACCATCAGGAACAAGTCTATGAGTAGACTTGCAAGCAAGATATATAATTTTGTATGTAATTTTAACAACACAATAACAATCTAAAAATATATTCCGATGTAGATAATTCTTGATACTCAATTCGGAAATACGATTCAAATACGCTTTCATTATATTTCAGTATTTCGAATTTCGCAAGTGTGTAATTTCTTTCCGTTACGAAAAGAGCGTACGACAACGATCTGAAAAAAGCAATTCCCATCAGCAGTGATTTTTCTGGTATGATTGGGTGTTTTCATCCCTTCTACGATAGGTATGATGTTCAAATATTCACATTTCATGCCGAGTCTTACGATATAAAGCTAACTTGGTGATAGGTTGCAAAGGTCTAAAATCCACTTATTCACCTATTCTTTCATGGGTAATTTCAACATCATATTCCGATAAAAGTTGAACGTTGCCCTGCTCTATTATTTCAATA
>QRAM01000567.1:36153-49804 GCA_013436055.1 Halocynthia roretzi | reverse complement strand
CATTAGAACATTACGATCACGTACAAAGCTTCTGCTTCGCCTAAGCAAACTCTTCCTGTTATCAGAAATACTTCAGTGTCACTTCATTTTTCACAAAAATCGAAGGAAACCAGTGTTGATTCACCGAAGCCCGACTTAACTTTTCCATCAAAGTAAACCAAACGACAATTTATATCACTTACGAATCATGTTATCAGACATACAAAGATCCTAAGATGATGTATTGCTGTTTAGCCGACCGCGCCTCATCGTGCGAAATTGTTTACTTAATGTCATCAAGGCCGGACCATTTATTATTGGCCTGGTGGACACAGTACCCAGAAAAACCTGTGAAAATGTTGAATTTAAAAAAGTTTTAGCGAGAGGTTATATTTTATAGTCTATTCTGGGAAAACCTAATAATACCCTCTCGATGGCGAGGGAGGATGCTCCGCATGTCTTCCACATGGAGTTGCGTTTGACTGGAATATTGATTAAAGGTGATGTCCGTTATACTAGATTATTGGTCCAAGTTTGTTGGTACTATTTCATTTATCGTTTTCTTATTCCGCCTACCTATTTCAACTTCTTAGGTATGTATGGACTTCATCTTGAATTTGGTATTTTATTATGGAAAGCCAATTTATTGCCAAACTCAACTGTTAAATATTTTCTACTACTGAAATAGCCGGTGCTTATTGTAACATGGTCCTTGTGTGACAGAGTCTACACAGTGAGATGTTTGCCAACTTTCAACCCCAAATATAAGCGTTGCGCCCCCACAAAGATGCGGTGATATCTTCCCTATGCTTCACAAAAAGTCTTACTTTACAAACACATATCCAAGACGTGAAGTGGGGATTTATTTTATTCGTATTATTAATGAACTAAAGACTTTGTATAATATGACATTTGAAATAGTTGGAGAGTAAATTTCATAGAAAATACGATCAATCTTAGCTCAGGTATTTCTTGTCAATCTGAAAACACCGGGTTTGATAAAAAGTCTCTAGACAAGACTCCGTTGCTACATATCCATCATATCTGTGCAAACAAAATGTCTTCATAAAATAAAGAAGCCGGAACTCGTTGAAGATAACGGTACTGTACAATGCTCCGGTAGAGTTACAGTTCATTAAATGTAAGAATATTACATGTCATGTCTCCACTTGACAATGTACAGAAAATACGCTTGAGAAAGGGTGGACACCTCTAAACGGTATTTATGAGACATTCTGTACTAGGAGTAAAAAAAATGATCTCATAAATAAAGGAGAAACTGTGTGTATGTCTGTTTGTACTCGCATAGCTCTTAGGGTTCGTGACGGATTATAAATATGACATCACATATACTCTCATAGATCCAAACACACATATTTCATTGCCTAACATATTGTACTATCTTCCATGTGTTGTATATTCAGGAGTTTCTCCCCACAGCTTCCCAAAGTACCCAACTTGAGTTACGGATAGGCGAATATAGGGATAATGCACAACAATGATATGTGAAACAATATTTAGTACTCTTGATACCCGGTTGAGTACAAATCCCAGTCCACTACCCTTTAATTTCAATATTTCATAAAATTTAAATATAAAATAAAATTTAAGATCCTAATTTTTGAAACAATTTGATACTCCCTCTCTTAGCGAGGATCCTTGTTCTGTATATTATGTCAAGTTTCTTCAAAGAATTATCCTACCTGATCTTCGAATCTTCACATTTCATAAAGTAGTCAGACAGGATAAGGTCACACATTACGATCCTTTGTTTGAAAATATAATTTATTTTCATTCAGAATCTATATGTTAACAACAATACTCTGTTGTTCTATTGATAATCAGTAAATTGTCACAGCTTTCAATTAACGGACACAGCAACGTACATACAAAGCAGTTAATACAGTGTAATGTGGAGTAATGAGAACTTAAAATATCTTCATGCTAATTGACAATGAGGCAGATGCAGTGGTATACCTATAAGAAATAGCATCTATGACAAGCACTGGAATCGTGCAACTGTCTTAAACATCTTTAAGATAATTTTACCATAATATGAACTTAAAAATACAAGTCAAGTTTATTAATCTTTTAATTATTTTCAATTAATTAAACACATGAAATTTACAACAACACCTGATGCCAATTTTGTACCAATCTTTGAGAGGTTAGTGTCAATGGCGCTTCCTAGGAGTGACATCCAGGTCATGTGTCATACCTTAGGTACACCACTGGGCAGATGATAGTATGAAACTATAATATAGACTATAGAGGATAATAATAATAGTGATATAATTCTACAGTACTGTTTAGTGATAATATAACTTGGTGAAGTATTGAAATAAACAGGCAAGATATTTTTGTAGTATAGGAACTACAATAATAGAAGATATACTTTTATATAAAGATTTATATTAACATGCAGTTTCACACAGGGCAGCCAAGAGGGGGTACCCATCCTAAAGGTCCAAAAAGGGTCCAGGAATTCTCTGTGTTCTGAGGAAATTCCTACATGTATAATATTGTGTGTGCATACAGGAAATGAGACCAGAAAAAAACTTTGTACTTTCTGGTAGAATTCCTACTGGAGGCTTGGAGCATTGTTGAAACCAGTACAGCTGAATTATATCAGTATCCCTGAGGCTCTATTATTGTATGTGAATGGGATAATGTTGCTATATTGTGATGAATTATAAAGATAAATAATCTAAACCATTATATAAATAAATACTTTTGAATAGTAATGGCCACATCTATCCCGTCTATTTCCAAAAATATGAAATACAGTAATTTTCACAGTATAACATGATGCTTTAAGAGACCCAATGAAGTGGTTCTAAAACTTGATGAAATACACTATCCTGACCCTTAACCAAATCCAAGTGAATTTGTATACATTATATATATTGTGTATGCCCAACACTATAATGGAGAATACATTATTTTAAATTCACTGTTTACATTTTACCAAACTAACTATTTTATAATGATTAACTGATTAACATTGCATATAAAAAACTATAAGGTAGGTTACAGGATCATACATATATAGTTGTTGTCATGAATTGAAGTAATATCATATTCCTCTGAATCAGTGTACCGGCTTTACCTTAGCATGAATGTAAGTGACAAATATTAAAAGATTAGCCTAAGCTGCTCTGATTCTCTAAAGCAGTAAAGTGTAAAGAAATTATATTTATAATAAGATTCACTGCATTTGTAAATTCCGAACCTAATTCTTCCTTTAACTTGTCTTCTCGTGCTGTATCCTGCATTTCTCTTCTGATAAGTAAACAGCATCTTGTATTTTATCCCACAGCAAACGATTCAGCGACTTAGCAAAAGGTGGCTGTAAGAAGTATGTTATAGTGCAATTAAGTAATTCTTAGTTTGGCTTAAAATTATCACACCATTTTCCCAATTTATGAATGAGTTCCATTAGTGAGAAGGCACATGGTGATGGGAAAAATATTTGATGGTGGTTTGATGATAAATATACAAATTATCGTAGTATTTACCTTTGCTCATGGTACAGGTATACGCTTCAACCACTTTCATGTGAGGTTTTTGGGTTATTTATTCATTATGTTATACAAATGAATTCACATGGTTCATTCTTAGTCATATACAATATCAAAGCACTTTTCATGAGTTTCACAGTTTCTCTATTGTTTGATGAATTAGGAGAAAAATACTTGTAACTTCGGAACCTTGATGAGGGGAATTCCCGTGAAACTGGAAATGATTATATTACTTACATTTTCTCTCGCTATCTCTTCGACCTTTATTTTCCATTCCTGATCCATTCTTATTTCCTCATTACGTCTCTTCTCTTCGTCATCTCTCTTTCCTATGTCGACAGGAGTCATGAGGTTGTCAAAATCTGCCTTGGACATGTTAAGTATCGAACATGCAATGGATTGTGCTCTTGACATAGATGGATCTTGATCTCTGTGACATTTACATGAGATGAATCCCGGTTTAATAAATTATATTAGTGACTAGCCTTCGCTGGGTAACCTTATAACAGAAAAGAGTACATTATTACATATAAGTACATATATCTTATTAATAGGTGGTCTTAAGTAGTATTTTATCCCCTCCCGACCCAGGTTTTGTTTTCTCTGTTCATGCATTATTCTGGGATGCACGTGGATCCCTGTGCCCAATTTGGTAAAGACTTTGCAACTTTGCCTCCATAAAAACTAATAAACTTTTGCTCTTATTATATGAATTTAAGGATACTGGATAGAAATGTTCTCAGAATTTAGTTTGAGCAATGAATCCTGGAAATCACCTTAAATAGTGAATGACAATATGTATTGTTGTGCTATTATAAATATATAGTTTACCTGATTGCTAAAGCCTCCTGTCTTGTGGTCTCTTTGTGCGCATAAATAGAATTACGGATCTGATTGAGTAAGTCCATCAATTGGCTTGAAAGTAACTGTTAAAAATTGTAAGAGAACATTTAAATATAAACTTAATCACTCAATTACCCCTTCAAGCCGGTGTTTCTCTACCTTTCGTAACACCCCAGGTTGGGAAACAATGCTCCGAACCATAAAATTACCTGTACGCAGGTTGCATATTCTCGATTTCTTTCGCTGCTGACACTGAGTTGAGTTTGCAGTTTGTCTAACGCTTGTTCGCTTTTTGTTGCCAACGTGTTAAGTTGTTGTCCCACAGTGCTTTCTAAATGATTTGCCAAATGTTCTGCTTCCAGTTTACGAGCTTGTTCCACCGATACTTGATCGCACTACATGGAAAAATAATAATGAAAAATGATGAATGAAAATTCATATTCATAAGGGATGATAATTCACTTCTGTATATGACTCAAAGAATGTAAATTTTAGTTCTGTGCGAGCCTTGATATAAAAACAGTATAGTAGAATTATTATGTACGAGTACGTATTCGAATTCGAACCTTTTTCTCCAATTCCGCTTGTAAATCATTATAAGACTGTTCGTATCTCGCTTTGTCACGGCCGACAGCTTGCAGTTGCTTTTTCAGAGATTCTACATAATTTTTCTTGTGAATAACATCATCTGAGGTCGCTTTTACTTGCTCTTCTAGTTCAAGCTGGTGAGAAATAATATGTTATTATAATGGAGCTTCTCTTTCATTTTCTCCTACTTCTATTTAATCCATCAAATCTGATTTCAATTTCGGAGTAGTTTTCGGATTAAAAAAAAATGTTAGGTAGGTCTTGGAATGTAGATATGGTGGGATTACTGCATCAGGATGTAAATACAGATTCAGAGACTTGAGTATAATAGCTCTGTTAGGAAAATGCCATCTCTACTCACGATAGTTTTTTTGTCCGTTTTATTGTTCTGCTCACAAAGTTTCAGTTTAGCTCTTTGTTCTTCAATCAGTTGTCGTTTCATCGCAACATCGCGGTCTAACCTGGAAACAACAATCTTGTGGATTATATGACTCGAAGTTACAAATTTCAGTTGAATTGGTGTTAGAGAAAACCTTGCTATTTTATCTTTCATGTTAGCTATCGTCTCTGCCTTCTCTTCATTTTCTTTCTGATGGTTTTTCATCTGTTCCATGTAGTGATGAGAATCATTATTGGCTGTCTGCTCGTAAAAAAACATTATTTACCTTATATGCAGAATGCGGTATGGAATTTATTAAGAATGGACAAAAGAAATAGGAGTTGGGTATTTGTGTTCAGGTTTATCAAGTTGCAACTGTAAAATAATATCCATATTGTTATGAAGTATTGAATATCTTAAGACTGGGCACAGAAATAAAGAAATCTACATTATCTTCAAATCTAAATTTTCCATCTCTTAGGCTGTGAAAATCATGATGCATATTATAATGTACACAAAAATCCACCTTACCCTCATTTTATTTTCAAGGAGTCTGTAATCTGTATCGGAATATTTTTGTGGTTCTGGCATTGAATTTTTCAGTGATTCCAAAGCTCTTGAAATTTCGTCTTTCTCTCTTGAGATTGTCTCGACCTCACGATGTAATTTTTGGATTGACTGCTTGGCCAATTTCAGTCTGTTTTGCACGCCCTGCACTTCAGCTTTGGCAAGACTTGTATTTTCTCTTTCAGTGCTAGCCTAAAATCAAATCTTGTTAATGTGAACCGTGAAATAAGCTGAGGTATAGAAACTACAGATCATACCTCTCTCAATGCTGTTTGTCTTTCTTGAATTAGAATCTTACATTGCTTTTGCATTGAAGCGAGTCTTTGCTTTAATGTTGTTAGTTCTTGCAGACTGTATCTTGGAGTTATTTTTGATCTCGCGCTTGATTTTCCTTTGCGTGATTTCAGATCTACAAATGAAATTACTGTTACCTAGGTATAGTGCTAAACCTGGTGCTATTCTATTACTGTTACCATAGAAAAAACAATTTATATGATATGTGTATGCAGTGGATCTTCGTTAAAACAATCTCATAGGGGAAAGGGTCTCGATTATAGAAGTTTGTCTGCGTTAAACGATGCTGGGGGATAATAGTGTTTATGTGTAGGACATTGGAATTTATACACACTGAAAAACATGACGACTTAATACACAGTACAGAATGACAGAAAATACTATAATCATCATATCACTATATAAAACTTATAAATATATATTTTAGAAAATCATTATCATTAATGGACACTTCCAGAACCCTGTATTAATATCTAATTCACCTGTCATATCATCATCAACTAAAGTATCTTCATCATCATCGCCATCATCAATAAAATCACCTGTAATGAAATGCGAATTTAGATATTGTTCCATTTATTTACCCAGTGTACCAGTGATGAACTTGTAATGTACTGTATATACTATAATATAACCTTTCAATCTTGGAATGAATTTAGCCGCTCTAACAATGCTCTGTCCCAAACTGCTCGATTCTGACTGGATATCTGAATCTTCTGTCGCAGTTTCACTCTGTAATGTTGGGTCATACCCGTCCTCGCTTATCGGCAATTCGTTCCCGAACGCCTGTCGCATCTTGTTGATTGATTTGTTGAGAAATTTTTGGTGCTAAAAATTACATAAATAAAATTTAAAAGAAATTGTCACTTTTCCAACTTCACTCATTTTAGATAGATAGATAGTATTTTGGTTAAAACATTATAAATTAAAACCTTTTTTGCAGATTTCGAATCCAATCTGGACCCTGCTGCCGACGAGATTGATGGCACCTGGCTATCTGTTATATATGAACGCGCACTCAGACTCTCTGCTACCTCCAGTGACTTGGTGATCTCCCGAAGTTCTGACTTCAATTCAGTTAATTCGTGTCGAAGGTCATTGTTCTCCTCTCTTGATTGGAAAAAGTGAGTTTGCACTCGATGAATTCGTATATCACTGTGGTTCTCAACCTGTTTTGCCTCTTTCCCTATTTATTTCTCCCTTTATTAAGATTGGCTGACTCAAAAGCTACATTTCAAGTGATAAATGTGCATTCTAAGTTGCACAGTGGGATGCTTAGAAGTAGGAAGTACAACCGCTTCAATATTTAACAGTTTGACAAACCTGAGGGCATTATTCTGTGTCCGCACTTCAGTTATATCATCTCTTCGTGATTCAATCTCTTTGTTTAAATCTTGTACGTCCAATTCAGCTTGCAATTTTTTATCTTCCACTTTCTCCAATTCGCGCCGAAGCTCCACCAGTTCTCGTCGAAGACCTGTGGAGCTCTGGCAACTTTCTGCGATGTCACGCTTCAGCGATTTATTTTCATCTTTCAAAACTCTAGAATTCAATTTTTTTTTTATCATTTGAAGAGGTTACAAGACAAGTTATTGTGTTCTGAATACATCTAAAAATATCAACATAATCTGCTGTAACATTCTGCTACTATTAGCACCATCTCTCGATGACCAATCAATTTTTTGGTACCTTATATCTTTCATGAGTTGGTTTCTTTCTTGTTTCAACTGTCTGTTGTCTTCGGATGAATTCTGAAGTTTTCTTTCCAAGTTTTTCACCAAGTGTCTTAATGTTGTTGTCGAATTCGCCCCCGAATATTCATCTTGAGAAGATGATCTTTTCTTGGGTGTGCTGCTTAAACGATTTGCTGTGTGTGTGTGTGTGTGTGTGTTGCAACAACAAAAAGTGGTATTGAGGGATAAGTTCTCTAGCATTCTAAAATTGCTCTGTAGGTATCTGTCTATAATTATGATATATAGATAAATTAAAATCAAACAGCAAAACATCTTGTACCATTCTGTCGTAGTTTCATCATCTCTACTTTTTCTTGCTCCAGCTGCATGTTAAGTTCCTGTACTCTTGCTTTATCCATGGATGCATGAACACGTAAATTATCAAACTCCTCTTCCAAGTTAAGTCTGAGGAAAAAAAACATACAAAACTAGAGGAAAATGTAAAGATAATATACTCCTGCCAATTTTCTATACACATGTCATACCATATATAATATGTAGCGCTCTCTCTATTCAGAGCTCTCTTTCACACTTACTAGGTAGCGATAAGCACCAATTATGTCAGTAGTGGAAAATATTGAACTGCAGTTGGGGTTTGGCAAAAAATTGGCTTTTCATAATAATATATCATATTCAAGGTGAGGTCTGATCAGTTAGACAGAGTCAGATTGATGCAGGCAAGGAAAAGAGCAAAATACATATCTTCAATATCCCCATACATTTCATCATGTAGAACTTACAACACAACTTACTTATCTTGCAATAAATTCCTATTTTCTCTTTTATAGAGAGCAAGTTCATTCCACACGGCATCTGAATTCTCTTGTCTAAGGTCTTTACTCTGCGTTCGTCTCTTCTTACGATCCTTGTGCTGACGGAGTGCATCTTTTCCTTCAGCGTTGTCTCGCAGTTCTCTGAAAAAGGTACGTATTTATTTGTTAGTAATTTTTGTATTACCTTGTTATTTAACACAATTACGCAGAGGATATTTAGTATTTTCAGTTTATATTGCAAATCTGTATTTAGATGTGATAAAAGTAATACATTAGCAGTTAGTTTAGTAAACATAACCAGTAAAAAAATAAGCGTACCTGTAATTACTTTTCACTTTTTTAAGTCGGTCGAGTCTCCTGTCATGCGCTCGTTGCACTTCGCTCAATTCATCTTTCTGAAAATATTCAAATAAATATATTTTAAGGTGCTATGATCCTGGGAACCTATAGTAGTACAGTGTATTGTAATTAAATTACTATAATTAATATTGAAAAACTTGAAACTTGAAAAACTGTGTCATTTCATTCAAGTTGCTGGAAATTCATTAACATCTCTAGTGGTAATATAAACACCTTCAATTCAAGTAGTCGTTTCATAGATTCGTATTTTTCTTCGGTAGCTTGTAATTTCCGGTTCACGAGCGCCATCTGACGGCCGGGAGGAGACAGTGACCTTGATCGTTGTACCTTAACCGAAGAGAACATTTAACATTTGAGAGTAGATTGAAATTCAAAGTAGTATTTGTCAATGAAATACTTGTAATTAAAGATACAGCACTGCACTACACGTTCTACTGTATTGCTTAATTCCAGAGAATTGAGAACTAAGATTAGTATCTCCCATAAATAGTAGTATCTCTCACCTCTCGTTTTTTCACTCCTCCTCTTTCAATGATAGGCGAGAAAGTGTGTTCAGGAAGATAATCCTTATCATATCCACTGATAATAAGTAAAGATAAAGATAAGATATTATTTAAAGCATTCGTGTTCAAATTTTCATAGGACAAGGCACGTTGAGCTAAGTAAATTTTTGACATGCCACATTGTAATCAAGTTGGAACTACTTGCCTTACCATCATTCAGGACACTTTTTTAGATAAAAATTTGGCCCACGTTTTAAGAAACACTAGGTAAGAGAGTGGAGTAATTGTGCTAATCAGAGATACATGTAAGACTTGGGGTTTTGTTGATAAAACATAAGATGGTCGAAATGGTTCACGAGACTAAAGCCTGTCTTTAGGAGTGTTGAACTGTAATTCTATATTAATAACAACATACTATGAATCGTCTGCTCGCAACTGCACCAGCTTTTGATTTTTATCTCTTAATTTATTCCTTAATATTTCAATTTGTCCTTGCTGTGATGAAACTTGAAACTCGAGATCGTCTATATCTTCAAAACTCTGAAAATGAATTTTGTAGAAAATGTGAAAAATTCCTGATTCTGAATAGCTTCTAGAAGACCTCGTATTCATGACTAAACTAAAGTTTTGATATTACTAATTAAAATATATAATTACAGTACTCACATTTCTCCTTCCCCGACCGCGAGCTGCCAAATTTAATGATCTCTTAAGTTCTTTTCCCGTCTTCAAAAGAGCTTCGTCTTGAGCATTAACTCTATCCTTCAGATCTGACTGAGCTCTTTTCACATTGCTGTGAGTCTTTTGAAGTTCTTCATATTTTCTTCACAAAAAGTAAACTTTGATAAACTTGGCAAAAAAACTTAAAATTCTATGTCTGACTGCTGTTCATGACCTTTCATGACAACGAAAAAAATTAGGTTGCATGACCTTGTATCGCCTCGATTTAGCTCACCTTTGTAAACTTAAATACATCTTCTGGAGCCTATTCAATTCCTCTTTGTATGTTTTGTCTTGTTCTTGTAATACCGATTGAGAATCGTCGTTCAAAGCTTGTAGCTGTGATGAAGATATATTGTTGAATAACATATTTTTGCATATTAAAAAAAAACACTCAAATTTTTACTTGGAAAATAACATTTTTCTGCTCTTCGCTGTGAGCTTTCAAATTCTCATACGCTTCCTTTATCTCTTTTTTGCTTTGTTCTTTTGTGTTGAGTTCTCGTCTCGCGGTGTCTTGTCCGTCTTTGTAATGGGAAAGTTCGCTTTTCAACTTCACCACTTCTTCTGACAGTGATTCCCGCTTAATCACACAATTAAAAATTTAGTCAATGTTAATAATATCTGTATATAAGTGGTAATCTCAATAGTAACAGCAATAAAATATACACAAGGTATATAAGAATTAATTGAAAGGTCTGAGATGTAGTCTTTAAAGTTCGGTCACTTATTTTGATGCTGATTTAATGTAACTTAATTTATATTATGTTCAGTGTTTTGCTTTAGAATTTCATTTTTAATATTCACCACAAACAGTAAATGAGCTCACAGCACTTGATATATAATTGAGAAAAAGTACTGTGCTTATGTACTGAATTAATAGATGTGCTAACAATGAAAACGGTTACATAATAATATGAACGACTGAAATTGTGGTTAATAACTATATAATTTCTAAAGTAATGGTTAACTGAGGATATTCGCATATTTTATTGTATCCTCAAATTTTTTACAATTATTCTCTTATGATAATTCCTGCACTTTATTTAATTATTTATTGACCCATGTGTGGACTATTTCTTCGCCCACCATAGTTATGTACCCCTGCACATTGTTTCCTCTCCATAAAAACTATTGATGTTTCTTGGCTATCCTCTTACATACATACTAAATATTATCTTATCTTATATTCCCAACCACCTAGACTAAAAATATAAACTGTCTGGCCGACAACTTATTAGTTTGAAGATCCCTATCTCAAAACTTTGATTATTATAGATATTACAACTTCCATTCACACCCAGATAAAATTATTGACCACTGCATTATATATTTAAAGAATGAATTTACAATAAATAGCAACATCCATCTCATTCCTCACTCAAGTCTTGTTTGCGTTAGAGATGGATTAGGAACACAATAGTGACCCAGTCCATTGTTCTTTTCTATTTTTTCTCTGGGACGTTGTTAATAACAAATAAATATCCATGTTTCTAGGCCGATAACATCATGTTTTATTGGAGACTAGATTTGAAAACCAACTGAAGCTTTACCATAACACACCAAATGTATTGTAAGATCGAGAAATCCACCAAAGATGAATCATTACTTGACAATTGCTGTAGTAATACTAGGATGTTCATGCATTGTCTTGCATGATTACAGTAAACAAGGATTTCGTTATTATAAACGTCTCTAAGTCCCTATAACTAATAATGGTTTGGTGTTTTGATGATGATGCTACCAATCACATTCCATTACCTTAGCTGGTAACTTGCTGTAAGTCAAAAAGTGTCTGTACAATAAGGAGTTTCATCTTCTTTGCTAACTACCCAATTTGTAACATAATTTACCACTTGACATTATATATAAGTCAACTAAGACTTCATGAAGTCAAAATCAGAAAATAAGACTGAGAATATAACAATAATGCAAGAATATAAAATATTTCAAATTACCTCTAACTTGATTTTTTGATATTTGTTCGAATACTCTTCGTTTTCCTCCGCGACTTTCCTTAATTTTTTTGTCATCTTATCGTTGTCTGCTTCAGTGGATTGATTTTCGACTCTCATTCGTTGAATATCAACAAGGAGTTTGGTGACTTGATCATTAAGAGAATCTCTTTGTTCTTTGGTGATCTCTAGTGATTTTTTTAAGCTATGAAAGACGATCAGTGTTTGTTAAAAGTTCTCTGTTAATTTAAAATAGTTTTGTTATTTAGAATAGTTGGGCTCACTCTGTAGTTTGATCTTTCTCCAAAACCTCAAGCTTGGCAATTTTTTCATTGATTTTATTATTTATTTCTTTGAGTTCTTCGTTTTCTGACGTCAGCATGGAGCGTGTGTTTTCAAGGGTATTTTTCCTAGAACCAAGAGTATTTAAAAATCTCAGTTCAGCACTACTAGTAACAATAGAGTATATGGCGTATTTATATGCCATATACAAAGTTCCATTGGAAGCGGTTTGAACACTATATAAACTTATTATTATTGCTATATCAAAACAGACTATGTTACTCAGAATGTTCAACACCTCTAGGCCATATTAGTTCTTGTCCTCGAAGTGAAAACTTTACTTGGCAAGATTTAGTCCCATTCAATCATTGAACATGAAAGAAAAATTCATACAATTAAATCATATCTCACATTTGAACTAATTTATCAACTTCCTTCTTCAAAGACGTGACTATCTCTTGCAAGCTTTCAATCTGTTCGTCTTTTGATTGTAAAATTTCCAAAACTTTTCTGTCTTTCGTTTCCGATTTCTCTTTCTCTCGTTGCATGACAAGACTGATAGCCTGTCATTAAACATTAAATCGTAAATATTTACCTTGATGAAAATTAGTACGAAAATGTACTTGGGGGCCTTTGGTGGGTAGAGAGAAAAAAGGATCGGTAATCTTATGGGTATCTTAAGAAATTTATAATAGAACGTTGACAACACTTACTTGAGTTAAATCCGGCGATGAAACTTGAAGTCGTTTCCATAGCGACCACACAAACTCTTTGTCTGCCTGACATTGTCTTAATTCCTCTGATAATTCTTGGTTGTCTGCAAGTAGTTTCACTATCTCTTCATCTGTATATCAAATAGAGATGTACATGTAGGAAATACAGTATATACTAGGAGATGGGAATTCATATATTTTTATGCACAAATTGTTTTGCCAATGGAAATAATAGAGATTCAGATAATAATGTTAGTCCCTGCATTCCTCATATTCTTATCCAGATTTAACATTTGACAATTTTCTAAATCATTCATTCATTATCATTAGCAAGCCGGAATCATTCGACCGTAACCATTTACGTATTTCAGAATATAACATTCATTCATTGAATGTCCACTTGCAATACCCAAGAAACTACCTTCCACCGTTCTTATTACA
>QRAM01000567.1:0-34850 GCA_013436055.1 Halocynthia roretzi | reverse complement strand
GTTATTACGTTATCTTCACACGAATATTAGCATACTTAAAGTACGCTGACGATAAAACTGTACCTTTTGCTTTGATGAAGGCATCCATATTTCCTAAAATGCTTTTCAACCAAAATGATCTTATTTCTTCAACCTGTTACGCTTTCCTGTCAATATTGACACCAGTACGTTTCCTAACTGTCATAGATAAAGTTCTACGTCTATCAAAAAGCCTAAAATACTGAAACAATTGGATATTTAGGGGCGGTCTTTTATTCAATTTGAAAATTCTCAAATTTCTTCACGAGCAACGTTTGTTTTGACCGGCATAATTAGACTCCGAACAGGGTTTATTTACTTATCACTCAACCGTGAAATTATTACGTAATACGACCTTAATCGTGATTAATAATTACGGCTAAATTACCGTAGTTTCTAAAATCGTATGCGGAGTCTATGAAATCACTAGTTCCATTGTATAATTGGATGTAATGCTATCGGTAACCAGTTATAGCCGTTATTTAAGGAAGAGAATAGCTGAAAATGGAGGACAATTATTTTTGAGGCTAAAACAGAATCCCGTGAAATTTGATTAGATTTCTATTTTAATTTGGAAAGGATATTGTTACGCGTTGGATCAATCATTAACCATTGTGAAATGATAGACTTTATAGTGTTGTAAATATGCTTTTAGTGTTAACGTGTAGACGGCTTTGTTATACAGAATTTAAGTTAAGAGAAGAGCAGTGGTCGCACTATGTAAAATTACGAGTTTGTGAATGTATTGTGTCAGGTAGGTTACAACAGGGAATGTCTGCATTATTTCTCTGAAGTGGCATGACTAGATGCTTATGCTTATGCTTATGCTTATGCTAGATGATGAGATGCTTAATTAGGTTGACTGTATATTATGGTAGCATACGTAGTGTCGCAAAATGTTGCAGTAAGAATTCGCCGTAGGAAATTGTGTGGTTCTGCGTGGGAGTAATGCATGATTACATGTTATGCATCCTGTAAACACAGCTTATATAAAGGCTTAATTCCAAGTAGTAAACACTGACAAGTAACAGAGGATACTGAGAGGCAAATGAACCGAGAGAGAGAGAATGAGAGAGATCCTCAACCAAGAGCATATGTATCTATCCAAATGTGACACGTCAATTTGAGGTACTCACTTACCCAATTATAGTAGATACGATTCGTGAAAGGCACTCACGTTACATCATTAAACATGCGCTTGAACGTAAATAGTAAACGCCATGAGATAACGTCAATAAACATAAATACTGGCGAATGATTTGGAGTGTAAACTAAAATGTATGAAAAAATATGAGTGAGAACACGTTGGAATGGGTGCTGAAATAAGATCCGACCTGACTACTTTCCCTCGATTCGTTATCATAGTTATGTCGCGTAATGATCTCTTGAAGACAATGGGTACGGGTCACGGCAGATTTGCAATGTATGACTGATTATAGCACAATGTCCAGCGATAGCCGTAATTCGATGCCGTATAAGACCAGTAACAGAAATAATACTAAACCGAACGAAAAATTCATCGCCCGTAAGCTCGACACCCTTCTTACAGGAAGTAATTCATAGAAATTGTGATTATAAAGGAGAGTAGTGAGCAGCAAGGCCCTGAGTATGTGCATTTAGTGCAACCTCGATCGAGCATAAACGGAATGTAACAGTATAAACTGTTTTGCAGGCAATCAGACATAGCGCATATACAGTCTGTACAGTATAGCACTATGTTGATACAGATTTAAGTGTTATGCAAGAAATGCTCGGTGTTCGTCCGTGTCATTTTTTGGTCATCTGTGCCTTACAAAGTCTCAAAAGACATTTACTGTTTTTTGTGATACTATTAATTTTCTGTTATACGTTTGTAATAATGAGCGTTCATTATTATTATTAATTATTTCATGGGAAATGCTGTTTTAGGTTTCGTCGTTATTTTTGGTTTCGACCTATTCACGGGAACCAATTAACAACGAAAATCGAGATACCACTGTATTTGCATTGATAAAAGAGTTACAGTGTAAATACCTGTAATTTAATACTGTGTAATTTAAGCTAACTCTCCTGCATCCAACACGATAGAATAGTCTTAGTTAGTATCCAGGGACCATTTCATTATGACAGAAGCTTAACAGGCTAAAGTCGATTGTGTTGATTGACTGAGAAATAGTGTGGCAAACAGCTGAGCATACATACGATATGGTGTTAGTTTACTCTTCCACTTAAATTTGTTTTCAGCTCTTCTTCAGCGGTATTTATTTTAAGAACGGAAAAGAATTAACTCCAGTCAGTTCCACCTCTGTATGAGAACAGTATTTTTTGTAATTCCTAGTTTTATGTGATCATTTCATGGTCAAATTAACCCCTAGCAAGCACTGAATAATGTGTTTATTCATGGAAAAAGTTATTTGATTAATTGTCCAATTAATCTCCCCTTGTATAG
Organism: Halocynthia roretzi; assembly: GCA_013436055.1. Classification (NCBI taxonomy): domain Eukaryota; kingdom Metazoa; phylum Chordata; class Ascidiacea; order Stolidobranchia; family Pyuridae; genus Halocynthia; species Halocynthia roretzi. The sequence continues at coordinate 32,404 of QRAM01000567.1, read as the reverse complement.
AGGATGCATCGCCAGAATAACATTGCAGAACGAGTGGCGAATGCTGCGGTTTCATGTTTTTTTGAATGGGAATTTCGTGTATCAGGTTCAATTGTCAACTGAACATCAACACGATGTTTTAGGAGTATTATGTTGTATTCAACCGTTACCGCATGTAATGTATAATTCTTCGTTAGTAATTGCGTCAATTTCCTGATTTACTGAAATCATCCGCGATTAACCAGAAATTACAGTACGTGAATTCAATTTGAGGCCCGCTTTCCTATGGGCCCTGTATTGGTTCAATCCGGCCCCGACCGGAATCCGTATGAATTTCAATTCCCAATTGTAACTCTAACTGAATTGGCTTGTTATATAAATGTAGATATCGTGTCACTGAGCCACGTTGGTCTTAGACAGGCGGCCTCGATGAATCAGCCAACGATTGTAAAGCTTATACTAATTTCCGCTAAAAGCAAATCTACTGCATAGATATAATAGCACCAGAGGCTACGTAGGATACGATACATAGTGCATTAATACCTCGTGTAATACAGTGACGCAAAGAACATTGTTGTGTACAAGCCGGGTTTTGTACTACTATCATGATAGTATACTCTCACAATTGAAATTGAGTAACTATTGTAGAGCAGATTTTGTATAGTGTATTTGCAGAGTTAGAGCTGCTTGTAAATAGATGTTCCTTGCTTGTCATGGAAATTACGGTACAGTAATTAATATATATCATATATATAAGTACAGTGTATATAGTATATAGTATATAGTATATATATGTACTAGCTCGTTAGGTTAGATCTAGCACTACATTTATTTCAATAAGAATTTTTCCCAGACTAATTCATATCAGTCTGAACTAATGGAAATTCCGAGCCATCCGAGGCAGGTGCATCTAACTTACACTGTACATCGAGACAGCATAATGGGAGGTGGTATAACCACTTCGGGAATCACAATGGCCTACGGGTCTGATTAACATTGTAGCAAAAGCAGCATACTGGCGCCAAAATATAGCCGCAATTACGGTATGTTTTTAAAAATTGGGGCTACGCTTATAATTGTCTTAACGTTTTAACGTTGCATGTTATTCTTACTATTCTGCAGTATGTGGATTATATTATAATGCAGCGTCTTAGGAAAAAAGTATTTCTTTTGTTTCTGGTAACCGGCCTCGTATATATAGGACTTGTGTCCAGATCAATCCACGTAACGAAAAATCGACGAGAGAATTGTAAGTTCTGTGTTACCATGTCTTATGTGTTTTAGCTCATTGATAAACAGGATACCAAGTGACTTTGTGCTATACCAATACAATATAGAAGGTATATTCCGGCGTATGAATTGACCTCTAAATTTCTGAGATGTATTTTAGACTAGTCTGTATTTGCTGGATCAGTCTACCCCCAAATAAGGCAGTACCACTTCCATCTAACTATCAAGAATTTGTATGTGTAAACCAGCAGCATATATAATTTTGACCTGTCATACAAGTTGTGGTACATGACTAATATGATAGAATTAGTACAGTATGCATGCATGCATGCAGGCTTGTTGGGATTGTCACGGCTTTATTTCATGTCATTGGATTGACAGCTTAATGCTTGGAATAGTAGTCGACCACTAGCTTTTAAATGATTTTTATGCTTTATGACTCGACTTATATGTTGGCATATACAGTAGTAATTGTGATGATATGGAATATATTGTGACGAAAAGAGTTGTGAAATTTCAAATTTCTTATCGTTGTTATCAAAATACCGAGAATATTTTATTTCACTCAATTAGAGTAGTCTTGCGGTAAGCTTTAGTATGATATTAATTATTTATTTCTAATGTTCTATTTCTAATTCCCTGGCGTATAAACACAGCGTTAAGAGAATGGAAAATATCGCCTTTTTGGCAAGCAATGATATTGGGACCCTCTGAGTTTCAATCTTCAAGATAACTTTACCAAAATATCAACTCAAAAATAGCTCGTTATTCTTTAATTAATAAATAATGGAACTGTATGATACAGGGGGGTTCAAAGGAACTTACTTTCACTATCATATAACAAAAATTGCATCTTAGATTGCTTATCTGAAGGTGTGAGAGAATAAATGATAATTTAACCATACTAAAACCGAACAAGTAACAGGCAAACTCTTCAGTGTTCACCCAACAGCCAGGTTTTTATGGTAGCCCTCTATGTAAAGATCTTTCGATTGAGTATGGAAATCATTCTAGTGGATTTTTAAAATTCGCTTTCGTTTTTGTTTTACCGTCTATTCAATCACGTTTTATACAATTTTGGGCAACTTCCTTGAACCTGACATAATATTGATTTTATTTAGGTGGAAAACATAGCTGTTTGTCGGAAATCCAAAAACCACCGGGTCAATATTTCTTGGAAACTGACAACAATGACGTAATCACTGACGTTGCATTTCCAGACATTGTGATTTATAACCGTCTCCCGAAATGTGCGAGCACAACCACGCGGAAGCTCATTTCGGCCCTCAAACGAGATAATGATTTTAATTTGGAAATACATAGCTGGCCATTGGTTAAACAAAGACTTACAAAAGACGAAGAGGTGAAAAAAGGCCATAAATGTGCTTTATAGATAAGGAATAGAAAATAATCTGAAGGAAAATATGCATTAATTACTTTATAGACAACCTGTATTCGATATTTCAATGTGATAATTAATTTTTGCAGGAAGCCTTAGTACATCAAATAGCTCATCTCCAGCAACCGGTACTTTTCCTCAGACATCTGCATTTTGTAGATTTTCAAAAGTAAGTCATCAAATTCCTAATCTTCTTCTCAATACACCTGACGATCGGGGATAATATATTTAGATATTTTTAGATTTAACGTCACACAACCTGGATATATAAACATGGTGCGCGATCCGGTGGATAGATTCATTTCTCATTATTATTTCGCTCGGTTCGGTTTCGTCGGTTGGTCGGAAACAATGATAAAAAAATGGCTTTTGCCCATGTCCGATAAAAAAAGAAATATGGTATGAGAAATTACTAGATATTTCAGCTGGTGAGAATATTTTGCCACAAATTTCTCCTGAAACTACGGGCACGTTCCGCCTATTTACGAATGCAGCTATCATTTAAAGTCGATTATTATGATATTTTTTTGCAGAGTATTGAGGATTGCGTGTCAAAAGATGCAAACGAATGTGTTGGAGAAAATTTTGAAAATTTTCTTCAGTTTTTCTGTGGTCAAGATCCAAGATGCATGTAACTAATTTTCATTACCTCCTATCACATTAGTTTGATAATGAAACAAAAATTATAACTTTTATTCTGTTCCAACAGAAATGATGCAGATTGGGCTTTGGAAAAGGCAAAAGACAATGTCCGACGGTATTACGTTGTTATAGGAATATTAGAAGAGTTTGAAACGTCCCTGAAAGTGTTTGAAAACATTTTACCAAGGTAATTTCAGCCGTTTTTTTTCGGTACTCGGTTCATTATAACAAAGTTTATTGATTGTATTTCATAACAGATACTTCAAGGGTGCCAGCAAAATGCACAAATCTTTAAATCATGGTGAAAATATCTTTGAAATATATTCAAGTCACCCAAGGCGCATGTATTAATTTTTTTCTATTCTAGATGTGCGACATTATAGAACGGCCAATAAAGTGAATCCATCTCTTGCTGTAAGAACTGCATTGAGCTCAGCGTTGTGGAGGGAAATGGAGTTGTATCGTTTCATGAAAAATCGTTTTGACACGCAAGTACGAGCTTTGAAAGACGCCGGAAAGATTACATGAGGACAGTTTTTGCAAGGTAGTACATCCGAAACACGATCAGCGTTACGCTGGCCCGTCCAGGAAAGCAATATAAATGCTGACCTCAGGATATTTAGCGCTGATTCAAGTTTCGCTTTGTTTTCAGGAACATGTTATGAGCATTTAGAATGATATTGCTGTATTCTAAATTCAATCTGAATTTTCATAACTGGAGACATAACTGATGAGAATTAAAGGAGTTAGTGGTATAGTACCTTGAAGGGCATAAATGGGATAAAGGTAAATATAGTTCTGTAGTCAGCGGTCGTAATAACTCAATATGTCAGGTGATAAAAATATTTGCGCACTAAATGCTGAGTATAGTTACTTTTGGTAACTAAGGATTCTGTGTGCACATCAATTTTATTTGTGTGCTGGTTGCAAAATCTGTCTCTGCTTAAGAGAGAAAACATTGGGCATGACCTTAGCAGAGAGATTTCTCATGTGCTATCTAATTTCTGATTTTAAAATCTGCAAGCACCAACAGTGTTTTATTTACAGTGTTTTTTTATTATTGCATTGCATTACTTTTGGTAACTAAGGATTCTGTGTGCACATCAATTTTATTTGTGTGCTGGTTGCAAAATCTGTCTCTGCTTAAGAGAGAAAACATTGGGCATGACCTTAGCAGAGAGATTTCTCATGTGCTATCTAATTTCTGATTCTAAAATCTGCAAGCACCAACAGTGGTTTATTTCGATTAAAATAACAAAACACACAACTGAAAAAGCTGGACAAATTTTATTAAGGATAATTTCTGACATATAGTAATAGATACTATTGAAGTTCTGCATTGGCAATATGAATGCAGATTTTGGAATGGAAGCGGGGTTTTAGGATTAAAGAAGCATTGGACTAGCTGACATTGACTGGTCTATGATTTTCCACGCTGCCCTGGGATTCATTTCTTCTGGGTCACGGCAGAGAGCCCAGACGTGGTAGACACGCATCACTTGCTCCTGTAAATAAATCTCATCGATAAGATAGAGAATATATAAAAAAAATTGTGGATTGATAAAGACTTACCGCATTACCCTCAACCACGTCTCCTTTGGCATTTCTGACCACAATTATCTGTTGTGTTTGAAAGCTGATCACTAGAACAGGACCTTGCTCAACCTAGAGGAAGCCATGCTAATGCATAAATACAGTGGATCCAGAATTACATTGGTAAATCAGTTTACAAACCTTTGTTGCTGCAGCAATGTCCACGTGATCCAAATCAACAACTTTGGATTCGTACACGAATCCCAGTTGCTCTGCCTGGGTGATTGGGAATAACAGTTGGTTGTATGGCTAAAAAATAAATGTATTTACATTGTGCGCTGCATCTACACATGTATATATAGATGAGCATAAGGGTGACATCAGATGAGTTAGTTAAGGATGACATTATTGACCAAAGATTGCAAGTTTTTGGGGCCTGTGAAATATTAAGTACCACAAACTCTAGAATAAAATTCAAGAGTAAGACCTCCGATTGGAAAATAATAATGCCCTGGTCTGTAAGACTCACCGCTTCTGCACACCAGTCATGAAGAATTTCTTTATTCCTTTGACTCAGCGCTTCGAGTACATTTGGTATTAAGTCACGCTGACAAAACCGGATGAATTTATGCGCAGAAAAATCCGGTTCCAAGCGCGATATCTCTGTCATGATTTCTGACACGTCTGTTTTACCAAAAACCCCACCTTGCAACAATGAAACGCTTGTTGATAATTGTTGCCTAGTAACTAATACCAAAACAGTTGATTGCGTGCAATGACAGACCTGCAAAATCTGTTAGTTTTTCTGTTAGGAAACGTGAAGCTTTTATAATGGCATTGTCGCTCTCGTCATATTGTATTTTCAGGTCTGAAATTCCTGATAGAATATTTTTTATAAGCGATGTTCAAGTATAAGTTTTATTAGTCATATTTGGAGTTGAGATATTCCGAATGTTATGATACCCACTTTCGCCGACTTTACTGTTCTTAAAATTTTCCCATTGCTGGTTCCACACAGAGTCCTTGTGCATGACGACGCCCGTCGCTTCTTCGTTAGCAACGATATCTTCAGCGTTTTTCTTCGAAGGGAAGTCATCGCGCATCCGTAAGGTTTCTAAATCAAATGTGGTTTGCCTATCATGGACATGTAATACTTACGCTACTGTAGTATCTGGCCTATCTCATTTTGGACTTATGTCTATTATGAATCATTTTAGTTTCACCTCCAATCCCAATTTGAAAAATAAAGTAGACTGAATACTATAATAGAGCAAAAAAATGTTTTCAGTACTTGGGGGCCTGTATAAAGTAGATGGTGGGGCACCTGACCCCTTGGCTAGGCTATCTAGTCCCGTCGCAACTTTTTTAAAAGCTTCACTGTCAGCTGCTTGCTTGGCTGCATCACCAATTGTATCTGTGAACCGACTCGCTTGTTTAACAAACTCTGTTTTGCTCATTTCTTCTCCAGCCTAAAAAACCACATATTGATAGTTATATTTAAATTTTTATAGAGCTCAGGATGACTGGTACAAACCTCGGAAACTTTTTGTTGAACTCTTTTGAATGTTTCTTTCATAACATCGCTACTCTGCCCGGTCTCTTTACTGATGTCTTCAAATTTTTTTCTTGCTTTTTTCAGGGCCTAAAAACAGATTTGAAAAATACTTGGTACTACAGTTGATAAAAAACAGGATCTCAAGTAATTACCTCTGATTCTTCAAGTTCTTTTGCTTCTTGTCTAAATTTCTGAATGTTTTCCTTGAGCTCCTGATTTTTACCATACTCTTGCTTTAGATTATCGATAAAGTTTTGTAGAAATCCCCTTTTTGATGACGACAAGTGTTGAGATGACACCTGGAGCAACGTAGAATAATATAATTATAACCAAACAATAACTACTGGACGGAGATACCAAACTTACAACAAATTGGCGAGCTGTATACTGTACAGACGTCAAAGGTTTGAAAGATGTTTTTGATGTAATATTTGACGACGATATTATTGCACATTTTTTCAAGTTACCGCTTAATATGGCGCGCGTTGTACCCAACATTTTATTTTTCTAATAAACTAACTGCAATGCCAATAATAATTGTCGGAATTTAACCTTAAAAACGAGAAATAATTCGGTTTATAATCAGAGCATGGCAACCATAGCGCAACACTGGTAAGGCTAATGTTAAACTTTAACCCTTTGGCTGTACTCAGTGGCCCGTGTCGTTGAAGTTATTACCACTAGATGTGTTTATTATTGACAATTTTTATTGCTAAGGATGTTGTAGAAGGTTTGTGAACATTATTGCGGTTAGCGATAGACAGAAGGCAAAGCAACTACTATGTACCATGAGAGATGTTAGTTTGTCTCGTAATTATCATTTTATCTATCGCAAAATAGTAACCAAACCCTTCTGAAACTGGTATACAATTTTGGTGTCTGCGAAAACTTCGGTATTCAAGAAACAATTGCTCACTTGATATAATTGTTTGAGTTGGACAAGAATTAAATGTGAATGAGATACGAGCTAGAAGTTTAAATTACTCCGAATCAACTGTACTGATCGGAATGAAATTACTACAGAATGTTTATTATGATATTAGGGATGTTGTGTGTAAATTTTATTATTATTGGGTAAGTAATAGTCGATCTATATCTAATAGAAATGTGTCTATGGACCAGTGCTATCGACACCTTCTCTCATACGATCCGTTTTAAATTTTAGGACTGGCGGATAGAATTTCACAGGTTATAATCATAGTAACCTTGATGTTCAGATCACTGTCAATAAGTAGTTTGCGATTTCAATTCTTCAGGGTTTCTATTTTCTGTACCTTCCATCTGTACATGGGAGTACACATTCAACTGTGCATTCTCTCAATTTATCTAGAGTATGTTAGGATTTGAATGAGAATGGCGTCGGAAAATAACTTGGAATCGTTCAAGAAATTTTTGGCCGAGTTCGCCAGCAAGGAATCGCCAACTGAGGAATTATCTCTGCCATTCAGACTGCAGTCCTATTTATTGACAGAGGATGAAGTTCAGGGAGAAATATTGGACTGGTGCATATCATACCTAGAAAAATCGTAAGTGGCTCAATCTTTGCTTTACTGATTGTTGCTAATGCTCCCGTATATATTAGAAGTGTTTTGCATCATCATTTAGTTTTTTAGTAAAGTTTTTATGACCATAAATATTTCACCATGGGAACGTGACTGTCATTTATATGATTGGACTCTTGGTAAAAATTTGTTCAACATCATGGCGACAGACACTGGCGGTTGGGGTGTGGTATACATCCATGATATACAGCGTGGGTTTAGGGGTGAGGAATAATATATACGCAATTGTTTGTTATTATGTGGAAAGTACGTGTGCCAGTCGACTGGATATCAACTGCACAGAATTTACAGGATTGTTATCAAGATTTTGATATATGAATTGATATTGGAAGTCATATACAGTCGCCACCGGTTAATACATCCTCGGTTAATACAACCATCCGCCTAATGCATCCAAATTGCTTGGAACGGAATTTTCCTATTCATTCCCCATTATAAAAACCCCGCTTAATAAATCCAGCCACCGCTTCTGAACAATCAAACAGACTGGGCTTGAACAGTCTTAGACTTGGGCTAAATTTGATAAGAATCGTACTGTACCATAAGGATTGTACTGGCGTAGAATATAATGAAACACAACTAAACTGATATGTAAACATCGGTTAATACAACCACCGCTTATTACATACGAAATCGCTTGGCCCGAGGTGGATGTATTGAGCGGTGTCGACTGTATATATTAATGTTATTATTTTGCAATTGCCAAATGTAATCAAATATTGCATTATAATACAATGTATGAAATAAGAATTTCAACACAATGTAACACATTATTACGATGAATTAGTTTCAATGGGCCAATGGCCTATTGGTAAATCAGGCCCTGGTGGTGAATATAGATCGAAGTAAAAAAGGAATACCATCATCATTTCATAACGGACATCTCCACCTCCATCTCCACCTTCATCTTTTCATTTGTTATGAAAAAATATGAATTCAGTACACACTGTATTGTTGTTGATTGAAAATGATTCTATTTGTTCTGATATTTCGGTAAAAGAAATAATAAACTCCGTTGGTAAATCATTCCAGTTGAACTGCCGTAAAACAAAATACGTGTGAATTTTATTGACATGTTGGCCCGCCCATCAATTATTCCAACCTTTCGCGTTGACAATGAGGATCAGTTGCTAACAACCAAAAGTTTAATGATTAACTGCCTTATTGCTGAGCAAACATCTGCTATTGTCGAGAAAAATTCTCAGTATTTATCTTTCTTTCATCTCCATTACCTACAAGTTTATCTTGTGGTCAGAATGGGAATCGGTATCGCTATTATATTGTAATCATTCTATAGGCTATGTTTGTCGTTGTGTGCGGCTCAAAACAGAACAAAAATAAGATGCTGGGTTGATTTGCTTTTAATAATTATCATGATAAATATTTATATTGTACGTTAGGAAATATCTTCCATATTTGAACGGGAGATAATACAGTGGACTCTGCCTATTATTAGGACATTCATTTTATAACAATAACTAGCTGAAATAAATATGCTTTTGGGTTGGATTGATATTAATAACATTATCCCCGATCATATGACGTCCACTGTATACAATGAATTGTGATTTCCATGAATTATCTAACTTTGGCATTGATCAGTAGTCTTTTAGTATGCTTACTAGTATGCTAGTATGCTAAAGCTTGTTAAGATTGGATGGGAATCTGTATAGTAAAATAGGCATTAACCTGCTATTGTAATTGGTTTATTTAATAAATTAAAACTGTATTTCGCTTTCTCATAAGTGTATAATTTTTGCAGGCAGTGTCCAGATTTCTTGAAGTTTGCAATCTCCAGTGAAATTGCGAGATCGGTTGTATGCGCTGGTCTCGACAAATATCAGAAAGAACAACAAACCAATACTGAAGAAGAGGAAAAGGAAATTCTTGTTTGTAAGAGTTATTTCAGTGTATAGTTTATGCATGAGTTTATATTTTCATTCAATTGGATGGAGTTTGTGGTTAGTTATTTCTGAAACCTTGGGGGAAGTGTCCATTATATAGGATGCATATTCTGTGTAGAGCTTCACTGGTGTTATTTTCTTTTTTTCTCTCTCTTTAAATTGGTTTTAATGACTAATTACACAGCATTTATGGATGCTATGTAACTTTACAGTTGACTTTAGCAGGTTGTAACTCTTGGTAAAGCTTTCCATCAGCTCATTAGATTTGCATATATATGTTTGCCATTGAAACCTTGCATGGCATAATAGCAGGAAGTTACTCTCCACGCTCATAAAAAAGATTGTTCATTGTGTAAGGTATGGCTATAGATCTGTACCTACACAAATAAAGGAATGGAGTTCTGTGGATAATGAAGTTTTCTGGTTTTCCACTTCATGTTTTTATTTCAAGGACCGCTCGATTAAGCTTTCAATGATGCCCTTTCATTAAGTGGTCTTATTGTTCAATTAATTCTAGTGTAGATGCTATCATGTAGAATATAAGGGCAGTCAATCTGAGTCATTGAATTAATGGAACAATGTTCACTTAATGATCCTCATGTTCTGCACAAGTGATGTATTGAATAATTTCTTTTCATTGCAACTGCTAAGACTTTTGTCCTCACAATATGTCATCCGCCTCCTTAGACACCTCCCTCGGAGCTTTGACCCATAGTTTCAGACCTCCAGCCATAACCTATAACCTAAAATCCACCTAATGATACTATGCTGATGTTTAATATTTCTATATTCCAGGTTATGCTGCAAACCCCATTGCCAAAAAAGCCATAATTGCTGTTCACGAGCTATGTATAAGATGGAATGCCAAGCTTCCAGAGTTCACTATCCCAGCTGCTTGCTTGAAAGAATATTCCATCTGTGGAATAAAAAACACAAGGAGAAAGATGGAAGATAAACATGTCGTTATAAGTGATTTAAACACTCTGTTAGATATCAAGGTGATTATATACTTTATGGTACTGTTGCTGATGTCAATGACTTCTTAGTAGTATGTCTCTTGATAAATATTCACAGATATCAGCCTTTAATAGAATAACTATTATTCCATTAAGATTTTTTACTAGTTTTAAAATTTTTAAAATCCAGGACCAGCCCGAGACCCAATTTTATGCTGTATATGATGGGCACGGTGGTTTAGACGCTTCGGTATACGCTTCCAAACAACTTCATCTCAACCTGGTCAAGCAGGAAACATTTACAACAGATATGGAAAATGCTTTGAAAAAATGTATTTTGCAAACAGATGAGAACTTTTGTACCAAAGCTAAACGGGAGGTATTGCTATTGAATATACACTTAATGCTTTATGAAGTTTCTTCACTAGTTTTCCTGAATAAGATAGTAGGGATTTAGGGCTGGAATACCAAAGAATTATCTTTGAATAGAATGGAACTGCTACTAAATGTCAATGTAGTTATCATCATGCATAATGAATAAGAGGAAGACATTTTAGTCACAACCATTGATTGACACACAGTGCTGGTGACGCAGTGTCGCCTGTGGCCACACGGTAAACTAATCACAATGCTGCAGCGAAAATGCTTTAGCAATCTGGAAATTCATGCCGGAAAAAAGTTTTTTGTTTTAAATTAAGTGAACAAAGTGTTATATGCGGAAGAAAATTTTCATATTTCTTTACTTTTCCCTTGATGAGTCAATAATTTGGGCGAGGCCAGGTGCATCAGATTATTCAAAATAATCTTAATGCTTTGCTATCGACCCTAAATTTTTTAGGACTAATTGGTGGGAATACCTGTCCGGAAATGGAAAATAGTGAAAGGAATTAATTCTAGCTTCTGACGGAAAGCAAGATGCACCAACACCTTTTCCTCGCAAAGTCATTGCTACTTCCTCATGTCTTCTATTAATATTTTATATATTGTCAGAGTATACGTAGCGGAAGTACAGCTGTTGTTGCAGTCATCAGGGAGAATGTTCTTTATTTATCATGGATTGGTGATAGTCAAGCTGTTTTAGTACATAATGGACAAGCTGTCTCGGTAAGTATTGTTTGACCTCTGATGTTTGACCTCGACAGATTATTACTAATGAGGTATAAATGTTTTATTGGTAGATAATATTTAATAAATAATTCTCTGTTGGTCGATATGTGATTATAGATAGTTTTTTGCTCGTTCTCAAACTCTTCATGTGCCTGTGACATCTTCCTCAACATCTTTATATCTGACTTAGACTTCATCTTGAATTTAGTAGTTCATTGTGATAAGCCAATTCATTATGGAAAGCCAGATACCAAGCGAACAAGAAGAGAATAAGCTGCAGTTTGGTCACACCTGTCTCATGTTATTTTGTTGTATATATTTAGCTTATGGAACCTCACAAACCAGAGAGAGAAGATGAAAAACAACGAATTGAAGCACTTGGTGGATGTGTGATCTGGTTTGGAGCATGGAGAGTAAATGGAACTCTGTCTGTCTCAAGAGCAATAGGTAAAAACCTTATTTTGATTTGGAGGAGTCAAGAAGTCTGTTATTTTTGACTGGAATCGAAGTCGGTAAAAGTATTTCGACTCCTTTACATGATCAATTCTAGTGAAAAGTACTTGGGCCTACTTTGTGGAATATTTCTAAGAACTTGTGGGAGAAATTAGCTTGTGTGGGAGGACATTTCAAGCAAGCAATATAGTACTGGCACCAAGTTTTCGCATTGGCGAATTTCAACAATATCGCTAATATAAAAATCACGATTTTATCTGTTGTGATAGATAGAATCTCACACAAATCTCTGTTAAATATCATCCATCAGGAGATGTTACTGACAAACCATTTGTATGCGGAGAAGCAGACACATCAAAAACAGAATTTGATGGTGATGAAGACTATTTATGTCTGGCTTGTGATGGATTTTGGGATGTTTTTGATGGAGATCAGCTTGCTAACTTGGTAACGACCTATAACCCTTTATAATACTTATGTATTCTGAATATAAGATTCTCAAACAGTGTGCCTCTCTCTGAACTTTTTATATCTTTTGTGAAGGTTGCAGAACATATGAAAGCTACTGGTGACAAAAATACTCTGGCAAGATTTTTATGCACTAAAGCAAAGAATGCCGGATCATCAGACAACATTACCGTAATCGTTGTGTTCTTGAAAGATGAAATAACATTTGTTGAAGAAGGAAATGCAGAAGATAGTCAAGCTGTGCAGTCTGTTGGTAATACTGCTAATTTTATTGTATAGTAGGGAGAGGATGTGGGATGCCTCTGACTATTTCTCATACCTTTCCACACATAAAGATGATGTAACAGTCAACGACGCTCTGACATCATCTGAGGAGACAAAAACCAACTCACCATCTACCAACAGTAATAATAACAACAACAGCAATGTCAGCACAAATGAAATCTCACCTCCCGAAATGGATATAGTTGTAGGCAATCGATTACAGCCGATGCTGAAAGAAAGAACTCCTCATAAATTATTTGTCAACAGACCACAGAATATCAATTCGCAAGTAAGCGACCTTGAACGATTTCAAAAGTATTAAAGTGCAAGTTTTTAATATGGTCATATATTTGACAGGTTAGTGTTATCATCACTGATTCTTCACCACACATGAAATTGCCTCGTAGTGTTGTTACACACAAATCATCTTGGCACAGGTGAAAATTATTATTAACCAGCAGTAAGCTTAAAACTTAAGATCAAGCATCTTATTCTAATCAGGCGGTGTTAGAGAAGTACTTAGTATAATTTTATTCCTAGACCCGGATGGCCTGGACCTCTATGTCAATTTGGTAAATTTTCATGAAATAGGTTCACATTGTTTCAAGACGAAGAAACAAACAAAAATTTGCGCTTATGTAAATTGCTAGATTATTTTAAAATTATTGGATGGATTTTTGTCAGCTAGTCTGCATTGCTTGTCTAAAAAATTGCATGTACTGCAGGTATGTCATGAAAAACAGATACCCATCCATTTCTTACTACCCTATACTCATTTGTAAGGATATTCAATTAGCATTCCGAAAAATTTTATAATAAAAATCTCTCAATCTTTTTTTTCTATATAGTCAGTAATTGTCTGTACCATATTTTCTTTGCACAGTCCTCAAATCTCTCCTAAAATGAAACGTCGCGATACTAGGGGAAGTCTTTTATCATTGAGCACAATTGAATCTGAAGAAGTGATGACAACTTTGAAAAGAGATACACATACCAATGTACAGTATATCTTCTGCATAGATTTTTATCCATTATGATTTCACACCAAATGGACAAAATCTGTGTCACATTAACCTACATTTACTAATATTTTATATATACCACAGTCTTGTCTAGTGAAAGGCTGCTAAAAATCTTCTTACAAACAGTAATGCTTGGAAGTTTAAGCTTAATCAACCAGGCTGGAGTTTTATTAATCCTAGTTGACAGATGCATAGTTATGGAACAGGAATTTGTTGATCTCCATTTGGTGTAAAACTGAAAATTAGTATTCATTCTTTTTCAGTTGAATACAAGCAACACACAAGGACATGGTTTCATGCTGTTGCCTGACATAAAAGGAAAGGTAAGCCAACCCACATTTGAAATACAATTCACATATTTCAGGTGAAATCATTTTTAATTTGCTTGATCGTCTTTTTCACTATCCACCAGTTCATCGGCATATGGTTACTGGGTGGTGGTGCTGCTTACAAACTTACTGACTTCAAATCATTGACTGAATCCTCGTAAAACGAGGAATGAATATATATAGTATTTTTGAACAGAACTAGAGACTGTTGCTGTAATTTAAATATTTTTTTCATTAGAGCAATTCAGTCAGAAAAAGAAGTCCAGCACCTTCCTGTCTTTCTGAACCGATAACCATAACAGATAAAATTTCATTGACAAGGCGATCGCATCATCCATCAGAAAATATGAGAGGCAGACAACTGTATAGGACGAGTATTGTGATGAATAATCGTAATCATCCTGAATTACAAAGGTATATTCTTGATAATAACCCAATGATATTCTAGTTCCCTCACATTCATGAATTATTTATTATCATTAAATGATAAAGTATTAAGAAATTGGAAAAACAAACCATGTTTGGTTTCGCTAGAGCAAAATCTTGACAAGGTGTAAATGTATCTGCTGGGGGAATATCGGAGAGAATGTCAAAAACTGGGTCATCTGTTGCCTAGAACTGANGGATGGCCTGGACCTGTTTTTTGTCCACGCTTTATACTGAGGTACATCTGGACCTCTATGTCAAATTTGGTAAATTTTCATGAAATAGGTTCACATTGTTTCAAGACGAAGAAACAAACAAAAATTTGCGCTTATGTAAATTGCTAGATTATTTTAAAATTATTGGATGGATTTTTGTCAGCTAGTCTGCATTGCTTGTCTAAAAAATTGCATGTACTGCAGGTATGTCATGAAAAACAGATACCCATCCATTTCTTACTACCCTATACTCATGTGTAAGGATATTCAATTAGCATTCCGAAAAATTTTATACTAAAAATCTCTCACAATCTTTTTTTTCTGTATAGTCAGTAATTGTCTGTACCATATTTTCTTTGCACAGTCCTCAAATCTCTCCTAAAATGAAACGTCGCGATACTAGGGGAAGTCTTTTATCATTGAGCACAATTGAATCTGAAGAAGTGATGACAACTTTGAAAAGAGATACACATACCAATGTACAGTATATCTTCTGCATAGATTTTTATCCATTATGATTTCACACCAAATGGACAAAATCTGTGTCACATTAACCTACATTTACTAATATTTTATATATACCACAGTCTTGTCTAGTGAAAGGCTGCTAAAAATCTTCTTACAAACAGTAATGCTTGGAAGTTTAAGCTTAATCAACCAGGCTGGAGTTTTATTAATCCTAGTTGACAGATGCATAGTTATGGAACAGGAATTTGTTGATCTCCATTTGGTGTAAAACTGAAAATTAGTATTCATTCTTTTTCAGTTGATTACAAGCAACACACAAGGACATGGTTTCATGCTGTTGCCTGACATAAAAGGAAAGGTAAGCCAACCCACATTTGAAATACAATACAATAGCTGCAAGGTTCAACTTTCACAAATTTCAGGTGAAATCATTTTTAATTTGCTTGATCGTCTTTTTTCACTATCCACCAGTTCATCGGCATATGGTTACTAGGTGGTGATAAGGCACCAACAGGCTATTTTCATAATTTTTGTGAATATTTTGGGTATTTATTCATTATGTTATGCAACGTAGATTACGACGTTCATTCTCGGTCGTATACAGTATCGAAACTTTTCTCTGGGATTAGGTTGAGGCCTTTGATGCTTACAAACTTACTGACTTCAAATCATTGACTGAATCCTCGTAAAACGAGGAATGAGTATATATAGTATTTTTGAACAGAACTAGAGACTGTTGCTGTAATTTAAATATTTTTTTCATTAGAGCAATTCAGTCAGAAAAAGAAGTCCAGCACCTTCCTGTCTTTCTGAACCGATAACCATAACAGATAAAATTTCATTGACAAGGCGATCGCATCATCCATCAGAAAATATGAGAGGCAGACAACTGTATAGGACGAGTATTGTGATGAATAATCGTAATCATCCTGAATTACAAAGGTATATTCTTGATAATAACCCAATGATATTCTAGTTCCCTCACATTCATGAATTATTTATTATCATTAAATGATAAAGTATTAAGAAATTGGAAAAACAAACCATGTTTGGTTTCGCTAGAGCAAAATCTTGACAAGGTGTAAATGTATCTGCTGGGGGAATATCGGAGAGAATGTCAAAATCTGGGTCATCTGTTGCCTAGAACTGATTCGAGTTGAACTGATTCAGACTATATTGGCTTTGGACAATAAAAAAATTCCTCAAAAGTTTTAAACATCTCAAAAATAGTTTTGATATTGATAATTCTGTTAAAAAGAACACGCGAACAACACGTGGTCGTCGTGGTGATATTGAATATGATTAAATATTTTGGTTTTTCAGTGGCCAATACTATTACCATGCACAACGTCACACTTCACAATCTCTTCCTGAAGGCTTACAAAGACATCATGAAGCTTATGTAAAAGGACTCAAAAGACGACCGAGAAGTTCGTTACCAGGTATTCGTATCACTGACAATTTTCCGTCAACAAAAGGACACTACGACAAAGAAAATTCAGCGTTAGGTAATGGCAGGACCCAGCCAATTGTCATTGACACGGACATTGCCATAACTAACTCCTTGTTCAATAGAATTAGGCCAAAGAAAAATAATAAAACTCAAGTCAACGTAGGGGGCAAAAAATCACTTCATAAATCTCCAGTCAGGGTCGTTTATAGAAGGCAAAGAAGTAGGTCCGCCATTTGAAACTTCATTAAGTTGAAAAAGGTTGAAAATTACTAGTATACAGAGTCTAGAGCTCTGTTTCATTGGTTTCATCGCAAGCTGAATGAACATGGCGAATTTAGCCACCCGCATACCCTTGCCCGCATAAGCTTTACTGCGGGCTTGTGATAGAATATTTGATTTTTATCATCACCGAGTCGGTCTGTGCCATCGATGAAAACTTTGATCAGCCATTTCAAATATCTAGATTCTAGATAAACACTCAAATGAGCAAATTCAGAAATTATTTTATACTTAAAACATATCTCATGAAGTATACAGTATATGCAGTATCACAGAGTATTCAATAACTCTATCCCAGGAATTATTTTCATATCATTCTAGAATGCCATATTAGTTATCGTTTGGTTTTTAACTGGTGTGGTAGGCAGCAGTGGCATAGCGTGGTTTGCACATTGCACTCTCTAGCAGCGGCAACATTATCATGTTTTAACTCTGTGTTGGAACATTGAATTGGCGTTATAGTCAAACTGGGAATCATGCTATTAACAAGCAAATGTAATTCACCGATATGCATTACATGAGGACAGTATGGCCGTAATTAGCGAAAAAATACCGTCAAATGTTATGTGAAATTTGCCGCCTTGTGGCAGTCCTGCTTCCCGTGCTACGCCACTGATAGGCAGTACTTTTTTCACTTCGGGTTACTCTTTCCAATCAATTATTATCAAGTTAATTTAGCCCATTTTACATTACATTCTATCAATAATTTGCACTAACAAACCGTCACACAATTTATTCATTTTCACTATGGTCTCCACTATCAATTTTTTCTTTTTAATTCTGTTTTCTTCCATAATCATACTAGACAGCTAATCAAGAAAAAGATTGAAAATTTTAAACGGACAGCATAGCAGATATAAATTTTTTTTTGTCAGTATATTTTTTGTTTGATGTAATCCATCTAACATTTTTTTTTACCTATTTATAATGTATGACTAATAATGTATTCAGAAGTTCTTATTTTGTTTACAAAGTTCTATTTTTCTTATCCAAGGAAACCGTTTTGAACTGATCGCACCAGTAGCATAAATAATGATCGCGTAAAATAAACGTTTGGAACGTCTGAGTATATGTAGCTGGATAGTAATGATGCGAGCTTAGCACTGAGGATGTAGGACAATTTTTGTGCATCTCACTTCTGGATTCATCATCTTTGAAGCAAAGGCAGTATTGTTGTACATTCAAGTTGTCTTGCCGCTGGCATTGTAGCGTTCAGTTCTAGGCTGTGGGAATGAATTAAAGTACTTATCTCGTGATTTCCTACACACGTGTAACAACGAATATAATATGTGGTATAGCGCTGGTTACCCTTCTTCCACTGACTATGTAGCAATAAGCACCGGTTATTTTAGTAGCACAAAATGTTTAACTGCAGTTGGGTTTCGCACTCAATTGGCTTTCTATAATAAACTACGGACGGAATCAAATCAGTTGTACAGATGTTGAGTTAAACCATTTATTCACGAAAATAGGCTATATCTGTAGTAACGCCAACTCACAGCTCTTCATCCCTATGAAATCGACATCCAAAGACAAGTATCAATACCAACAATAATACTGAATCCTGCAATATAAAAATTCATAGGATAATTGAACTTCGTGATGACGCTCCCCTGCTTTGCTCATTTTCGTCTTCAGAAATCATTGATATTGTTGCGTTGTTCGGCTTGTTGTTGTTGGTCAGAGTTAAATATTCTCGCATAAAAGATAACTTCCTGGAACTTCTTCGGGAAGTTGAATACAAGCTACTCGCTCTAGATCGGCTGCTTGTTTCTGTCGTCAATGTCGGTGCTGTGACTCGCCTTCGTAGCTCGGGAACCGATTGAATAACTTCATCATTCGCGTCAAACTTAACATGATAATGGATTTTTCTTCGGTCCCAAGCCGAAGCAGGTGTCAGGGTTGGTTGAGCGGAGTGACGTCTCGTTGGCTGTTTGTTGGACTCTTGTTGCATGTCGCTTTCTTTCTTAGTACTGTGTTTCCGCACTATTTGCCGAAGATAAACGTCAGGGGATCTACGTAGTTTTTCCCTCATGATTTGAGCGGTTTCATCATTCGCCGCGTGGGCTAGAAAAAAAGTTGATTTGAAATAATAAGTGTTTTTCGGCGACCATCACGCACGCCTTATTCCGTCTTTGAATCCTACTTACCGAACTTAGACATTAAACTACACGTATGACAAGATTTAAATATCATTTTTACCAGAAAATGGTCTTATATGAACGTTCGCTAATTCTCTCTTCGTGATATGCGTCATCCCAGCCCAAGACTTCAGCGTTTTGTTGATGGTTGGGGTGTTGCCAGGGCGCACAATGGTTGTCGCAGTCCATGGTCGAGTACGCAGGTTCTAGAAAAGTGTTTGATATTATATGTAAAACAAGAGTGAAAGATCAACTGTCATGTTAACGCACGTAAGTCTAGGCTCAAGGAATGGGTTGACAACGAGAAGTCATCTGGAGAAATTGAAGACCAGTGGTGGGATTCAATTCGTTTGCACTGGTTCTGGCGAACCAGTTAGAATTACATAATTTCGCTGAACTAATTTGTGATTAAAGTTTTCCCTTATCCGCGCGTTCTTTCATGGAGTAGAGGTGCAAATTCGTATATATTCTCATTAATTAGAAATCAAGAGAAGTGGGTCTTAAAAATAATAATGCAATCGCTGTACCAGGCCTACCGAGACAGTGTTTAGAGTTTATAAAACTAACAGAGTGACACTGTATGTCTTTCGACATACCCGAGCATATAAAATTGTTGCTGATCCCTGCTTGTTTATGAGATAATATAAAAAAAAATTATTAACTTGAACCATTAACGAGCATATATAGTTTTATGTAGTGCAGTTACTACTTGCTCTTTTCAAACTTTCCCTCTCATCACACACTTCTTATTATACATATACCCTATATCAAAGGTTTCAAACTTTTTTATATCACAGCACATTTTACATTTTTACAATTTATTTGCCACGGCACACCTTCTTTCATTCAAGTTGTAACTCATAAAAATGCCTTCAAAGGCCTTCGAACTTTATATAGCAATTTTTTTAAGGGACAAATTCGAAACTAAGTATTCTGGAGATCTGTCCTGTAGAACTCGTACCCTATAACCTTCTTATACCCATCCCTACCGTGCTAAACGAATCTCCCAACAGATTTCTTTTCCATGATTCCTGTTTTTCTTTTCCAAAAGCCAACTTTTCCATTCGTTTCTTCATCAGTTCTTCTCTCGTTTCGAAGATCTGTTGGCTCAGTGAACGTCTCGACGCTGCTTGCTTTGCGTTCAAATCTTTTAGTTCGTTTTCCAGCATTCGACACAAATGTAGATTTATAACTGAAACACGACGATCGGTCGGTCGGTCGCAGGGGCGATCGAATCGTTTGGATGTAACAGCAGTCATCCTACCTGCTATTAGTTTAATGTTAGCTGAAAATTAGAGCACAGTATGTTACTGAACACAGACAAGGTTTAGATGTTTTTTCATATAATTTGCTGCTTTTGTACTGCACGAGAGTACTACAATAAACAGCAAACAAGTTTGCAATCAATATTTTCTATTTTCTAATTTCCAAATACAACTAAAGGTTGAACCTGATTCCCTAATGTACTTATTTTTGTGCCACACTGCAGTAAACTTGTGTCATATAGACCTTTCACTGTAATAAAGTAGTCCGTTAGGTCTGAGATTGGTTGAGCCTAGGTAATAAACACTGTAATACTAAGCTTCATTGGCTGAGAAAATTGACTACTTCGTCTAGGCAAAAGCTTGTCGAAATATTCTTGTAGACGCTTTGGTTGTCAGTTGAGAGATCTTTAACCACCCCTACTTACCATCTATTACATGAACAAAACCCGGCTTCACGCCAGGAGATTACAAGACCATTAACTCTGCGAAAGTCGGGTTTGCTTTGAGCTCTTCTTTGTCTCTGAATAACGCTAGCATTAAAATCTTTAAAGCTGTCACCTAAATTTAGATTTTGGCCTACAAGTTGTATTATAAAATCCAACGTTCAATTCAGCATTACCTGAACCATTAACTAAAGTGTTTTACTCTGTCATAGCTATTAAAAAATTGTACGTGTATTGAAACGCTATTGAACTTATCCTCAAAGTCTGTGCGGTTTAACTTTACTTGCATCAAAGTCTGAACAAAATTTCCTACTATATTTAGAGAGTCCATAAGACTTAGGCCAAATTTAGGGTGATTTCATTATATTTGATTATAAACAAAACACACTGAAGTAATTTTCAAATAGATTACAAACCATCATACCTGCAGCAAGAAAGATTTTAGAATGGTAACACACAATCGAAAAAACAAGTTGGAATTCTCAGTCCCTGTGCAAAACTTAGTTTATATGCCTACATAAGCTATGTATTGACTCTACTGATCGCAAAAAAAACCTGACAGGCCTGTAGTTGGACCACCGTGCTCTGTGGCAAAAGAGCTGTTCGTATGATGCTGTCTATACTTTATTTTACGTAAAAATAGACTCCCATTGCTATCAGATACTTCCGAATGTTCATTTGGAAAGAGAAACTAAAAGAACTATGTGTCGCACTGTTGAATAGAATGACGCTTGTGGGCTTGGCTAATATTAGCATATCTATAAACTGTCTTTACCGTTGATACGAGTACTACAGAACAAAGCTTAACAACTGTATATCTAGTCGTAATTTGACTTTTATGTGAGTGAAATTAAGAATAAACTCATTGAAAAGCAATGAATTATTTGTTCAGCTCTAGATAAGAGTCAAGCTTTGTTAATATTTCGAATTGTTTATATCATGTTTGATTTTTTGCTGATTGAAGCATTCGTATTTAACGGCCTATAACAAGCACGATAAGGTATATCACAAACAAATACACACACAAGGTGTAATATTATTGCGTGTTAAATTCGTAGATATGCCCGTTCAGTTCCAGCGATCTGGTCGTAAACTAAATTTCCATATAACGTTTTGGCAGGCGTACGATAATGGTTGCAAATGTGAGCGATCGGTAAACGAGATGGTATATTGAGGAATGCGTGTAATAGTCATTTATCAGTGAATGAACGCTACATCTTAGCGGGTGCCACAGTGATCCTCTGGATCAACCTTACCCAAGTTATTCCTCATTCTTTATATATCCTGTAACATAAACATGAATGTAGTGAGAAGGAAATTTATGACTAATACCCTCGGCATAATATTTGCTTTGAATTAAAGTGCTCGAAAGAAGACTAATCATATTTGAATATCACCGCAATCAAATACTTAACGTCTACTCGCACTTGAAATAATAGTTTGCCTTGTTCTTCGATTACGGTAATATCTGTGCTCAAGACTAACGTCACTTCGTTTAAATTTTGACTCCAACTCCATTTTATTATTACGTAGTGGGAGTTCTAAATATCACATCACCCAATACTACAGTAACATCTCTAAACGGCGGGTTTTGGCCCACGACGTCACTTGATCGACGGCTCGCAAAGACCCAATAAATCCTGAATTATTGGAAGCCTAAGAAATTTTGCGATGTTGCAGTAATGACACCATTTGCAATGTTATGTACAAGTAGTTAGGTGCTGAGTGCAGCGAGTCGCTATCCCGAGAAAGGAATCGACAAACGTACTTTAGCGCCAATTCTGGTGACATGCTCGACTCTCTACTGACACCTAGTGTTGTGTTTGAGCATATGTTCATTAATGTGAAAAGTGAAACGTGGGTTTTTCGTTGAATTCTTTAAAAGGTTATTTGTTATGTTTAACATCTGTTTATTGATATATATTTACTCCGTATTATAAGTTTAGGTTGCTAATATAACTGATGTATTGTATTTTATTTGATAAAGGTCGGTTGTGAGGTAAAATAGCTACAAAATGGCTGCTTACGACCTAACTACTAAGATAGGATGTTATCTTGATCGACATTTGGTTTTTCCACTGCTGGAATTTTTGTCAGAAAGAGAAATATTCGATGAAAGGGATTTACATAAAGGAAAACTTGATCTCTTGAGCAACACAAACATGGTCGATTTTGCAATGGACGTTTACAGGACACTCTATCCAGACAAGGTATCACTCGATATACTGTTCTATATTTTATTCGCTCAATTTTGACGATTTGATAATGTTTGAGCCGCTATCCGATTGCTACCTCCTGAATATTGAAAAATGTGCAGTCATGCCATGTAAACCTCATGCCTAAAGTACATGGAATACAGCGTGGAATATTGAACGAATTCTCGCAGTATAATCATTTAGCCATGACCACTTGGACAGCAAAATCGCTGAGCCTTGACTATTAAGCGATTTTACGATACTGTGAAGGTTTAGTGACCAGTAATATAAATGCTGTAGAATGACTTTCAAAATTGAGATCAATTACGTACTAGTTCTTCATAGGTATGTTCGATGACAATGTTATTAGCCCTCTCTGTTCTATTAAAGTTTACCGATCTATGAGATTGGTCTTATTGTTGGATGGTTGTGGTATCAGTGGTCAATCATTTTTGTATTATCAGAGTGTTTACTTGAATAAATTCTGACCAAAATAGGGTTTGTTCAGAATTTGATGCGATTTTTATCATACTGAGCGATGACTAACAATTGAATCGATTTGCAGGAAATTCCAAAACATTTACGAGAGAAACGATTGGAAGTCGTAGGTTTGTTAAAATCTCACACGACAAGAACGGAACCTATTGTGAAAATATTTGAGGAACCAGAAGTTAGCAAGCAGGTAAGCTTTTCGAATCCCATTGCTCCTGAAAGTAGAACGATTCATAATTCTTGTCTCCCTGTTTAATAAGGTGGAGACCGTGCGAGATGGAAAACAATTGTTTGAATACTTGGAGAAAAATCATGAATTCAAATTGGAAGATTTAGATTCGCTCTATGATTATGCAAAGTTTCAGTACGAGTGCGGGAACTATTCAGGTGAATTTCAGGAATTTGAAAATGTAAAATCCATTTTTAGCTCGTGAGCCGGCCGTACATGGGCGGTGAGCAGTTAGTTTTCCAACCCCTGCTCTAGATCAGTTTAAAATTCTAGAAGCTAATTTTTCATCAGTTGTGACATTTTGAACTATTCACCATATTATTATATTTATATTGTATTGAAATATTCAGGAGCTGCTGAATATCTTTACTTTCATCGTGTGCTTGTGAGTTCTTCTGACAAACATGCTATGGATACTCTCTGGGGCAAATTGGCAAGCGAAATCCTTATGCAAAATTGGGATGCTGCATGGGAAGATTTGCACAGATTAAGAGAAACTGTTGATGCCAATACAATAGCTACACCATTGCAGGTAAATTCAGTTGTGAAGGGCTAATATAGTATACGCTATACATTACTGTATGGAGATGTTAGGACAACTACTATTATAACTATAATTTTAACAATACATAAATTACAAAGCATATTTCCTCAATTGCCCGTTAGCTTTAAGCCTGAAGGCCACGTCATTCGCTTTGTCTAATATCTAAAGAAAAATGCTGTAAAGCACATTCGTTGCACATTTACCATTTCATTTTCGCAGAGGTTATATATATATAAGATATATATGATACTAATTTTGTACAAACAAGTTTATAATTGCTTTTTTTTCTCAACACAGTTATTGCAACAGAGAACTTGGCTCATTCACTGGTCCCTCTTTGTCTTTTTCAATCATGCGAAAGGAAAGGATGAGATTATTGAACTGTTCCTCTATCAGTTGCCATACTTGAATGCGATCCAGACAATGTGTCCGTGGATATTACGTTACTTGACAACAGCTGTCATCACAAATAAACGTAGAAGACAGGTATTAGATTTTCTATGCTTGAATGAAACTTGGATTCTCATTGAAGATGTAGCTAGTACGAATGCAAAGTGCATGTCGCAATATATTAGGATTTTTTTAAGGAGCAATGACACATGAGTCATGTGACTGCCAGGGTTGTGGAGTCTGAGTTGGAGAAATGTTTAGGGTATTGAAGTCAGAGTCGGCATTAACAACTCCAACCCTGGCTAGATGTAAATTTTAACTAGCATTTTTGTTTTCATCCATATTTGTTTTTCACTACTAAAATTTCCCACAAGGTTACTTTACATTCCACTTTTATACTTCAAGCAGGTTCTCAAAGATCTGGTACGTGTGATTCAACAAGAAACATATACGTACAAGGATCCAGTCACTGAATTTATTGAATGTCTCTACATCCATTTTGATTTCGACAGAGCTCAGGAGAAACTTCGTGAATGCGAGACGGTCCTTGCTAACGATTTTTTCCTGGTTGCTTGCTTAGACGAATTTATTGAAAACGCAAGACTGTTTATATTCGAAACGTTTTGCAGGATACATCAGGTATGTATTAACATCAGAAGTAGAACAATGCTTGGATCTTGTATTTGTTTATGTATTTGTATTGGATATTGGATTTGTATATGCTTGTAGATTTTACAAGGTACATAATTCTAGTAGCTATACAAGCATACTTTGATGAGAATAATCAGAATCATTACACTAAGCTTATTGAAATTTTGATCTTGAAATTGTTGTTTCAACTTCACTTTCAGAATACTGGGGTGACACATGGTATTTATTTACTTAATTCGTTAAAGGTACTCATTGTTTGACTGTCCTTCAGGCATCGGTTAACCTTGATCATACTATTTCAACTTTCAATTCATTATCATCATGCATTAGTGTATAAGCATTGAAATGCTTGCCGAGAAGTTAAACATGAGTTCTGAGGACGCAGAAAGATGGATTGTTAATCTGATACGAAATGCTCGTCTAGATGCAAAGATTGATTCGAAATTAGGGCATGTGATGATGGGAACGCAAGCTATTTCTCCATATGAACAGGTTCGTATTTAGCACTGGTTTGCTCATTTCGAAATAAATAATAATCTTTGCATTTTGGTGGGCGAAAAGAAACAATTTGTATTGAGCCTGTCAGCCTGTATATAATAATAATGTTGAATCCCTTTTCAGCATGATAAGTCAAAATTGTTTTCCTACATACAGGTCATTGAAAAAACAAAGAACTTGGCTTTTCGTAGTCAAATGTTAGCAACTAATGTGGAGAGAAGACTCAACAAAGAACGAAACACAAGCGATCCGATTGTAAGTTCAATAGAGCAGTTTATTTTCGAAATTCTTGAAATGAATTCATCCGTGAATCCCACCTGATATTTGTAACATCCGCATTGCCAAGTATCTGAAACCACTATTGCATTTGGGTAATGTCTGGGCGGTCTGCGATTACGGAGCATAAAAATATGCGGGATTAAAATAACAACTGAAAAACTTTTGCCTTCATCCTTGGGGATTCCATGCTAACTACCAAAACCTACTCTTTAGCACCACTATATGTTGTGGAATAATGGGCTGACCTAGTAGGTGAAAGATGCATGGTCCGGTTTCAAAATCGCAGACATAAATTTGATAGGTTTTTGGGCGGTGTCTAAGAGGCAAAAACCAGCAAGACTTGACAAAAAGTAACAATAAATAAGTCTGGATTAATGGGAAAAAAACGTTCATGTAGAATGTCTCATTGTGACCCAATTCATTGTATAAGTTAATTGAATCCTTTATTCTTTTGTAAGGTTCCACATTGGGCAGGCGGTCCTAAAGAAGGCTGGTGAATCATTCTGAAATATTAGTTAATCTCGATTATTATGAAGTGTTGTGATCAGAAAAAATCTCACTTGTGGATGTGGGCACTGGATATATGAAAAAATTTGTAAAATATTGTTGGAAATAAACAAAAACCTTGTCAAAAGAAAATATTTTTGTGATAATGTATAAGAAATTTTCAGATTAGCTGTGTTTGTAAGTTAAAGGTGGAAATTTCTTCTGAGATTATACTTTTATACCTGGGAGTAGAGATCAGGATGTTCCTTGTGTGTTAGTTGTGCAAAAAGTTTGGATACCCTGGGATCAGGCACAAAGTGGGAGAAAAACAGGAGAACCAATAAATGTAATGGGACTATGAATTCATATGTTTATGATGTAACAAGAACCCGTTATATTACGTCATGAATAACATCTGAGGGTTAAAATAAGAAACGGTTAACGTTAGACCAGTTACCGACTAGTTGAAAATGAATGAGAATTTTTCAACGTTACAAGGCGGCCCGCCGATTCAGGCTGCCAATAGTCCGTATGGCACTAGTATACCGCCTGATATGCGAAATCCGTATCAAAACAGAGCCGGATCGCCTCAGATTCGCTGGGCCATGTCGCCTGGAAGAATAACTGGTTGTCCGGAAGGTCTCGAGATTCTGGCGACTCTCGACCAGCTGATAATAAACCAAGAAGTTGATTTGTTAGAAGTAGTGGCTGGCATCGAAGTTAACAACAGGTGAGAGGTAAAATTACGTTAAGTTGCAAGTTTTTGTGGCATTGTATTGCATTTCTATCGACTCTGCTGTTTGTACTTTACGTTTTGGGAACGTTATGGTAACTGTTTTATTGTGAGTATGCTACGTAAGGCTATTGAGGCAAACCATGTATATTATAGTTCATAATGGTTCAAAATGTTAGTTCATAATCTTTGTTGGATGATAATTGATATAGTTCCTTGCCTCTTTATGCGGCTGCGCAGTATGAATCCACACCTGTATAACTGAATAGACTTCACATCTTGAATTAAGTAGTTTATTTTAGAAAGCGGTAGCCATTTATGGTCGAAACCTAACTGCAGTTGAACATTTTTCTACTACGGAAATAGCCGGTGCTTATTGCCACGTAACAAGTGTTAGATGTGGTCCAAACAGTGCTACGCAACATATCCACCATGGCATGTGTATAGACAAAAGCATGATATGTAGTTTGCTCCATTCCCCACGGTATAGAACTGAACGCTATATGGCCACTGTAATCAGCTCATATTTGAAATGTTTACTTAGTCAGGAATCGCACCGTTTGTAGCTTACATTAAGTCGAACAGGTTTTCATCTCCAACTTCGTGAACTCAGGTATCATGTGCTGAATAAAAATGGCGAAGAATGTTTCTACGTGCACGAAGATCATGGTAACGTTATTATGCGTCAATTATGCAAGAATCATCGTGGTTTCGTGATGCATTTTTATTGGGGTTCGCAAGAAGTAATGAAGATAGAACGCAAGTTTAAATGCTGTGCTGGATGCTGTTGTTGTATTTCCGGATATACTTGCGCTCACGTTATTAATGTAGAGGCGCCGGTTGGAACCCTTGTCGGACAAGTTAGACAGGCTCATTCGTTATGTACTCCGTTATTTGACATAACAGACACTCAAGGACAAAGACTTCACCAGATCGTTGGGCCAATATGTCCGCTACAGGGCCCCTGTTGTACAGCTGATACGAATTTCAGAGTGGTTTCTGATTCGCAAGAGATTGGAAAAGTCGCCAGAGTGTACTCTGGTTGCGCTAACGAGTGTTTTACCAAAGCTAACAGCTTTAGAGTTGATTTCGGACCAGGCTTAGATTGGAAATCAAAAGCGCTGATATTCGGCTCCACTTTTTTGATAGACATGATGTTTTTTGAAAATGACCAGTAACTTTCAGAATTCCAAGTTAAGTGGCAAATTTAAAATAAAATGAAATCTCTTTGAAAGCACCACTACTGAATTACGTCTACCTGTGGTAGTGGAAAAACTGAATTTATATTTTTACACGTAGTTTGCAGTGGAGGTAGCTGAATGTAAGGGGATACTGAATTATACGGTCTACTGCGTTTTGTGTTGCTTGGAATATAGGGTTACGCTAGCTTGATTATCATTTTTACTTTTCTCTAGTTCTTATCAGTTGATTAACTCAAGCGTATTAAGAATCATCCTCATTGGTGAGATTTGATGCCATGAATCAGGTTCTAGTGTAGAAAGGAAAGCAATGTTAGACAATGTTTAGATATTCTATACAGCTGTCAGTGTTTAACTATACAGTAATTTAGTACTGTAGAATAAAATCAGCCTTATGTTTTACTTCTGCAATCAAAGCAACGATTCGAAAAGCATATAAGGTTACATTGAAGGTAACATAATGAAAGGATGTCGCAATATGAAACTAGATAAAGCTCGCAAGACCCATTATTTCCAGATGTAGTTCGAGCAAACGAAGCTATTATGGGTTCTAGTTTAGTAGTGCAGTCCCTCCTCCTACTAGTCAAACCAGAACCCCCAAATAATATGAGGAATGGCAATTGCATTCAGATAATAGATATAATACTTAGAAATCTCATTAAAGAATAAGAAATAGGGGAAAAATGAAAATAGTAAAATTTCATTAGTTCTGGCAATAGGTCACCACGCTACTGCATGCTTAATGCAGAAAATGTATGATTCTGTTGCTTAAATACGATTTATTTTTAAAATTCGCGTAAATGAGAGATTTTTCACCGCTATCATGAGTTAGGCAATTCCTCTCTAGTGACATAAAAGCTTTAGCGGTGATTATAAATCTTCTACTTCATTGCGTTAAAAGTTTTAGCTTAAAATTTACAGAAAACCTTTCCCATAACCATGAACATTGTGTGAAAATATTGGGTCAATTGGATAACCCAACGATGAGAAATCAGGGTTTCTGATGGGGTCAGAGGTTAAATACCTAGGGAAATTTCTCATAATTGTCCTAATATTCTTATATTCCACATTAAATACATCACACGAGAATTGATCACGAAAAGGAATCGGAGTCGGAGGTATATTTACACAGTCTCTATCCTTCTACTTTAGGGGAGGTAAAAAGGAGCGTTGAGGCGAATGGGGGTGATAGGTTGCTCTTATTTGTCGAACATTGTTCGAGGTAGACCTCAATCTTGATTTTTATTTTTTCAGACGTTTCAAATACATTAGCCTTTATAGTGCATTATTATGCTTTCAGTAGCACGCAATACGCTAGCATACGAGTACCATAATCCACAATGCGAGCAATTACTTTATGCACAATTATGTGTAGCCATGGTCGTCGGCAAGGATCTCTATAGTATCACGGACTCAAATCAACTGAAAATTTTGCAAGGGACAGAAATTGACGACATATAATGAAGGTAGGACTATATGAAACATAGATGTGCAACGTATTATATATGGTGAAGTTCTATTTGCGGTTGCGTGTACCACACAATTCTAAGTTGTACTAGCAATCACTGGACTTAATCATTGCAAGTGTTTATTCAATGCTAATATCAGAGTACATTTGACAAGGAAAGTGCGAGAGTACATTTAGTAGAGAAAATACAAACGTAATCTGATAAGCATTCAAACAAATTCTAGTAAAGGAAAGGCAAATCCATTCCGTTATATACAGAATAGAGTGATCATTAAAAGAGTAAAAAATTATTCCTCCCTCGCTATATCGCGGTTCACTTATCGCGGATTCACTACATCGCAGATTTGATATAATATTGTATTGTATGCATTTTACTGTAATATTGTATGTATTTTATTTCATGATCCCCCCCCCCCCGTACAGTACTAGTATGTTTAAGCGCTAGAGGTTAGAAAAAATTAAATAACCAGTCAAATGATTGTGGGAAAGGTTAATAAGATAAATAAGAGTGTGTGAATGATTCATAATGGTTCAGAATACGTTTAAATATATTCAAATAATTAATTGAATATGTGGTTTCTACTTAGCGGAGTTTCACCTAACCGCGATAGCTGAGGGATTACTGTATATCTAATTCGACTGTGTTTCTTGTATTTAGTACTTGGATGTACGTAACGTAACTGTATCCTTACATTTATAATGCGACTCGGTGTTTTTACGACCTGGGATAGTTATAGCTGTAACGATACTCAAGAATTAACAAAGTTTTATGTGAGATTGCAAAAATGTTAATAATGTGAAAATTTTAAATATTCAACTCACCTAGATAATATTGGTATGAGCAAAAAGAATTTATTGTTTCATTCGAGTGGAAGCTTGAAATTTGGCGTGGCAAACATTGTTAAAGATTGTTAAAGGTGGAGCTCAATCTTAATCCTTATTCAAGTCCTTTATTTGTTTTAGTCGATTTTAATACATTCCCCTTCATAGTGCATCCTATTTGACAGTTTCAGGAACCGTGCGATAGCTTAGTTTAGTTAGTTTAGTAGCTTAGTTAACGGTTTCGCGGTCTGTATCCATACTGAAAATCGAAATGAAGTGAGCTTTTGCGGTTTTGCTCTACGCGAGGTTTCCGTCCTAGCTGAGCTCACCTTAGGACACCTGCGTTACTTTTGACAGATGTACCGCACCAGTCAAACACCCAGCCTGACACTGTCTTCAGAGCAAAACTAACCTGTGTCACGAGGGTCTAAAGTCTAAACCCAGGTCACGTTACCTATTTGTGGGTAAACAATCCAACGCTTGGTGAATTCTGCTTCACAATGATAGGAATAGCCGACATCGAAGGACCAAAATACAACGTCGCTATGAACGCTTGGCTGCCACAAGCGAGTTATCCCTGTTGTAACTTTTCTGACACCTCTTGCTTGAAACTAGCAAGTTCAAAGGATCGATAGGCCACGCTTTTACGGTCTGTATTCATACTGAAAATCGAAATGAAGTGAGTTTTTGCCGTCTGGCTCTACGCGAGGTTTCTGTTTCTCACTGAGATCACCTGCGTTACTTTTTGACAGATGTACCGCCCCAGTCAAACTCTCCGCCTGACACCGTCTTCAGAGCAAATCGTCGGCGACCGAACACCGCCGGCTTAATGACCAGGGAGGGATTGCTCTCCGCCTCGCAAAACGAGGCAAAACGAGCGGGCACTTCCCGGTCTCTCGACAGAGAGCGAGAGAGGTGAAAATCGAGAGACCGG
Organism: Halocynthia roretzi; assembly: GCA_013436055.1. Taxonomy (NCBI): domain Eukaryota; kingdom Metazoa; phylum Chordata; class Ascidiacea; order Stolidobranchia; family Pyuridae; genus Halocynthia; species Halocynthia roretzi. The sequence goes on along the minus strand of QRAM01000567.1, from coordinate 391 downwards.
GAAGTGCGCACTCGTTTTGCCGTTCCGAGAGTAACGTTCTTACGCGCGATCTCTCTCGTTTGTTCGAGGTGTGTAGTTTGAAATATTTTCAGAGTCCAATCGGTTGATCGGCGAAAGTATTAAAATCGTACTACTATTGAAGGAGTGCGAGTCAAGCGATTCGGTTTCGACTGCAGTGACTGATCAGGCCTGAGCAGCGTACGTACGAATGAATGAATGAATTTGAATTGAATTCTATGCTGAAGTGTCTGCCCTATCAACTTTCGAAGGTACGTTACGTGCCTCCCTTTGTGATAACGGGTGACGGAGAATCAGGGTTTGATTCCGGAGAGGGAGCCTGAGAAACGGCTACCACATCCCCAAGGAAAGGCAAGCAGGCCGAATTACCCAT
>QRAM01000566.1:19198-45322 GCA_013436055.1 Halocynthia roretzi | reverse complement strand
TTCCGTCCGTATTCTTCTGATTCATCTTCCTTCAGCATTTTTACTTTACCAGCTTCCTGTTCCTCCCGTTCCATCTCGCGTTTACGTCTTTCTGTTGTCCTCTTGGCCCTTTCCTGTTGCTTTTTCTGGTTTGAGTCCTCAAGCTTGTTATATCCCAAATGCAAGCTAGACACCAAATCTGGGTTAAATTTATCCCAAAGTAAAGCTGCTTTTCTCGAGTGAAAAAGAATACAGCTAACACGGTCGTTCTCAAGGATACTTTGTCAAGTCATCACGACTTATAGCTGCTAACCATCTCGTTCGCCGCTCATTCGACACAATTTCCGTCTGTTCACCTTGACTAGTAATAATTTTCGACACTCTACAAAAACAAAGGTCTGGATTCCTCTTTTTATCGTTGGAACAGCCAACGATCAGACAAAACGAAGGCATTGCCTGAAGACTCGAAGAGTCGCGTGACAGTTTTTACTCCTCCATAATGGCGGCATACAATTTTTACGTCATAGTCATGTGACCGAACAGACTCTGTAACATTTTCTTGTAGATCAGTGTAATTGGCACATTTAGCGTAATAATTGAAATGTTTTTATTAATTTTGCTAATTAAAAAAAAATTATTGCAAGATGTTGCTAAACATTCAAAATATTCAATACAAATTATTTTAGTCTTGTATTATCCACACATGCCAAGTCAAACAGGATTCACTACGTCGGGCATAATTGGCATATCGGCTACAAATTGAGTGCTAGGAAATTGGGTGATAGGATCACTGAAGTAAAAACCAGTTCGGATTTATATCTTCAAGATTATCTTTCGAGTATGGTTTCTGGGATCGATCGAACAGATGATTTCAAAAAAACTTTAAAACATGTAATGAAAACGAACAAACTGACTGGTAATTTCAGTTCTGGATCAATAAAGACTAGCAATCCATTGCAAAAACAGCAGGAAACAGAATTTAAAAAGAAAACCAAGGAAATTTTGCAATCAATCACTAAATTAAAGGATTTTCTCTTGCTGCATCGTTATGCTTACATCAACACTCGTTTGAATATCACAGGAGCCGAACGATCGATGAGTGATCATGAAAGAGATAAAATAGATGAAGACTCTCAAAATGTGATAAAAAGGTGCAAAGAAACGATTCAGTCCTTACAACAGAACTTTGAAAAAAAGGGAAAATTTTCACAGGAGAATGATCATAGACATCTTGTTATCGTATCCATATATGACTACTTGGAATCGGTTTGCAAAATTTATAGTGAACAGAGGGCTATAAGAGTGAAACTGGTGGTCGAGAAGAAAAGAATATCTAGGCTGCATAATCCCGAGTATTTGAAAAAAACGCTACTTTCTAAACCATTGGAGGACAAAGAAGAAAGCAATATACCAAAACTGTATTGTAATGACTTTGTTGACGACAATAGCGACAGTGAAATAAATGAGGAAGATGCTTCGGTCCTGGAGCAGGAGAACGCTCTTCTTTTGAATGACATGAACAGCATGGTGGATGAAGTTAGTTCCATTGAAGGAAAAGTTGTTGAAATTGCTCGTTTGCAAAAGATTTTCAGTGAACAAGTTTTGAAGCAGGAGGGCGACATCGAAATTATTTCAGACAAAGTTATAGAGAGCACTGAAAATGTCAAAGATGGAAACGAAGAAATACGTGAAGCAATTAAAAAGAATGCGGGCTTCAGAGTGTGGATATTATTTTTCCTTGTTATGTGTTCATTTTCTCTATTGTTTCTTGAATGGTACAGCTAATATAAGATTAGTAAAATCATATTGTGGTGCCAGTTAAGGAGTGTGGTTACCTTTGGTGAGGTTAAAGTTAGCTAACCTAATACCACCAAAAAGTAGTAGTTGTGCACTTGTATGATTTCACTTATCTAGGATTGAAATTAATTGCCCTACTGACAACTTTCTTATTTATAAAAATTATTTATTACATCACGGTATATAGCGTACCACAGTGAACTCATCACCAGCTCTGAGCAGTTATACTGAATTTATCCGCCTTTGTTAATCTAAAATCATAATATTTTGATCTATTGTATCCCTATTATCATCCTGGAACCAAAATTTAAACTTGAAACACACTGTTCCCCATGGTATATAGCATAGTGGTTTCTTTATCTCTAGCTACTCACCCAATCCCTGTGCTGAATTTCTGAAACTGTGCGCTTAGCTCTATAATCATTTACGATTGTGTAATTAAATGCCATGTAATAAACTATTTGCTACTTGATGATGCTAGAACATGATGTGTACACGATAAAAATACATGGATGCTAACTCAGTAATATAATGAATTTTGGCAACACTTTCAAATTTGAAACTAGTGGATTTAAAACCATGTATGGACTTCCTGGAATGTGTTACCGTAACCTTAACATTCAAATTGATATTTATCAAATAAATAGAATGTATTATTTTGTATGTATGTGATAAACAATAAGAACAATAATGTAATAGGCCTATGACATTGTAAACTGCATGAATATCTGAAATTTCCTTCATTTGGTGTGAATGAAATACACATGGTGCAAGAACTCAGAACAGGAGATTTTCAAAAAGTAAAAGTGCTACGCAGTTTTAGTTCTCTAAACTGCATTCGTGTCGCAACACTAAAGTCAAGAAGAATAATATAATAGGCCTATGACATTGTAAACTGCATGAATATCTGAAATTTCCTTTATTTGGTGTGAATGAAATACACATGGTGCAAGAATTCAGAACAGAAGATTTTTAAAATGTAAAAGTGCTACGCAATTTTAGTTCTCTAAACTGCATTCGTGTCGCAACACTGAAGTCATTGTAATGATACTCTCTTCAAGCATTGTTTTTTTGTGATATAAAAATTAATTATAAAACTACATATCGCTGTATTCCATTTTTGCGGATCTTTTAAGGATTGTTACATCTTATTTCTGATTGTTATAGGGAAAAGATTAATGCATATACGTCAGCTTTCCGTGCCGCGTTTCTTTTATCGTGTTCATATATGGCGCAAGAGAGCTCACTAGACTATTTGTGCATTTCAGGTTGAATAATTCTTACAATCGCGTGTCAGTTTGAAAAATTAGCTTGTAATGTAACGTTGTTAGGAGATTACAGTGCTCTTCACGATATAATTGGAAAAGCAACAGTGGGCAACCTCACGAATTTTAACAGGGAAGTTCAAATACTTAAATATCAGAATGAAATCACTGGGCCATGACCTCAAAATGGAATTGTTTCCACAATAATCCTACATGCACGGAATTTTGTAATGTGCGTTAGATGCATTGTGTAGCGTCCATGTTTCCTAACAATGTGAGGTTGCAATTCTTCTCAGATTCTCTCAATTAAGCCAGCAGTTGAAATTATGGTAAATTCAGTATCATTAAAGCATGTTAACTACCCTTGTTGCATGGCCACTGTATATAATCTCCTTCGGGTTAAGGCGAGGATTAGTAATACGGATATATCACTAATCCTTTTTTATATTTAATTTATTTTTGTAATTTCCGTGTATAAGTAACCGAGATGGCTTGCACACGCAGAATGGAAAATACGTGTTTTACCCTTCAAGCATCGATTCATGTTATGAGGTCACTCATCAGGGATTGTGATATACTATAACTAACCTCTCAAACTTGTATAATGGGGTGTGAAACGCACCATACTGCAGTGTATGTTGGGGTCAGGTCTGTGAGGTCCTTATTAATACATTCATTCCACTTGTATGTATGAATGAGGAATGTTTACGCATCGAAGGTTTGGTGGTGTGATATGGTTACTGTTCTAATCGAGGGTTGAGGTAGGGGGGGGGGGGTTTTATTTATATATCCTCTATATACAGTAAACTAAATCAAGAATGGTCAATCATCAAAACCGATTAATCAGTTTTATGGCCGATTGCTGATTAATTGGTGCGACTTTAGTTATGAGTGCATAATACTAAATAAGAATATAATTGTTAAATAAGGTCAGTATGACTATCCTATTGAAATGAACTGGTTGTCAATGTTTCTAAGATCAAGTTTGTCAGTTTTTGGGAAATTGTACTCGCAGTGACCGAGAGTGAACCAATGGATTAAATGCTGCTGCTCGCGAATACATTGAATTCTCCATAATATCGAATGTTATGATAGAGGTGTGATAGCATTATTAAATAGCAACATGATAAAAGTGGATTTTATTCAGTGTTCAATATGATTCCTTATCGAATGCGGCCCTAATTTTCTGCGCTTCTTGTTGACTGATCTGAATTAGTGTTTTCCAAATTTGCTATGAATCTAGGTTGTTTCAGACTGCAGCCATAAATTATTTCTTTGAATACCGATCGTCATGCTTTTGCAATCTTATTGCTGCTTTTTGAGATTTCATGTTGTCAGTGTTCAGATATCCCACATTATTTCTTGCTGTCTTTTCGAAGTAGTCACCAGATTATAATATACAACAACATATATTTACTAATATTGGCTTAAGGCTGTACTGATACTAACAGATGGCATTAGCTGTGCATGTTCTGAAAGAACAAATTGAGAAGGCCAAAAGAAATCTAAAGAGTGTCGATGAAAACATTAAAAAAATCACTGGGAGAGATCCCAATGAAAGAAGGTTATCATTATTTTACTACTTGGATATCATTTTCTTATATTAAAAACAGGCTTTTTTAAAATAGCACCGAGTTTATACTGTACGACTACATGGTATACACATCCCCAAATATACATCAATGTTAGCATATGTAGCCTCTGCCTAATTTATGCTTGTTCCAGGCCTATTTCGGAAGGACAAAGACTGTCAACTGGTTCTGGAAGAGGAAGACAAAGGGACACGATCTTAGGAAGGTAGTTGCTTCATTTTTATCGGAATTATAAATTCAAAAACTTGATAAATTCAAGACTTACCGGTATGCTTGCCCAGATAAGTGAATTGAGTAGGGTGACTAGGAGGGTGGGGCATTATGGAAACTACTCTTGCGAGTAAAATGCTCGCTATCCATGTCTGAGAGTGTTATATCAAAGCGAACTATTATGGGAACAGTCAATTTCGAAAAAATCAAAAGATTTCGGGCAAGCACTCTTATTGCTTTGCACGAGGACTCCCAAGCGCGAGGTATTATAGAAAAAGTCTCTCCTTTGTGTAAGAGCTTTGTTTCTCTCTCGGTGGAGTATGGTCGATAGCACTTTTACGGCGTAAAACAGAATTTGTTGTTAACAACATGGCATCATATATTGCAGTATGTGATGAAAAAACGATGCTTTATAAGGCGCAAACTTAAGGCGGTAGAACCTCTATGCTTGATATAGTAACGTTTGCTCAACCAACTCATATCACTCAAGCATAAAAAAATTTACTGCAGTGACTTATTACTTACTTTTTTTGCTTAAGGAGCAAGAAATTTCACTAATACCATTTCCTTCCTGATGCGCTAGCGAAACTTACCATAATGCCACTTATTCCAATTTCGATAGACCTCTCAGATTCTATAAACCCGGCTCTCACTTGTCCTACTTTTTAATGTCTGACTGAAATATTGACATGAATTACTTCAGGTATATTCAAAACAGTGATGCCTAAGGCCATAATAACATTAGTATATAATTATAATATGTAGTTACTTTTACCTATACTGCCCAAAGACACAGTGTTCAAGGCACATTGTTTTAGCATGTTTTAGGCTTACTGTATCAGCGAAGTCCATATATAACAAGTTGATATTTAATCTGTTAATTTCTTAAGACGGGGGAGAGGACAACAGGGCAATTTTGCATCTGCAGAACCTCCATCGAAAAAGACAGCTGATGGGGACGTCTTTAGCCGGTAAATATTTATTGTAATGGAGTTGCTAAACATGTAAACTAGATTTGTAGATTTCACACACCTCATTTTTCAATCTCCTTATGTTGAGGATTCATTAGTTTTCAAATTGTCAACCTAAACCTCACCACACTCGTGCAAAAATTTCTCGTCTTTAATCCTGCCCATGCATAAAATACAGAATACATTAAACTAGGGGTGGCCAACCTATGGTACATGCGCCAAGAATAGCGCATTGGATGATTAGAAATGGAGCATTGCACCCCAATGAGAGTAATAATAATAAGCTCACATGCAAAATGTATTCATCAGGAACCGATTTGAAGAAAATTTGCGAATTTTTCATCTGTAACAGGAATTTGAATAGCTTAAAGCAATAAATGAGGAATATATGTATATGTATTAACATATTTTTACAAGAATTGAATGGGGTAAAAAAGTTGTATGACGTCTCTGAACTCCTGCATGGAAAATATATTTATTTGTCCCCTATGCCATTGTGTGCGTTCACAGTTCACCAAAGTGGGTACAGCCTCCTGTGTCTAATAAAAGAATTCTCTTTTCGATGAATTAAAAGTTGCATGTGTGAATAGCATTTTCTTATTTCTTGACTTCCAGTGTGTTTCTGTCTCCTTCAAACAATTTTTGGTTTCAAATTTTTTAAGGTTGACTACCAATTCAGGCAGAAGGGTAGTAATCAGCAGATTTGGAGCTGGAAGACAGAAAGAAGATGAGGAGGATGAAGTGGATGAAGATGAGGGAGAATCTTCCAAAGTAAGAAATATTGAGTTGAAGATAGAATTTAATACTAATGTGGTTTTCACCTGTATACTGCGGGTCAGTTTGGAATGCATGCCGCATTTTCTTATCATCACATATTTAAATGATGTTCTGGCTATATGACTGGGAAGGGAGCATTGTTATGGATTAATAAATTTTTCTCGCTAGTTTATCAATAGACCTGACTTACCATCATTAACGCTTATACTAGTAGTTCCCATAATACTTTTCAGAGTATCCTATGACCTGAAGAAATTTTCTAATTTAGGCATGCAAAAACTATGATTGTGTTCATATAGTTATCTGACAAGAAAACCATTTTATTACAATGTAAAATGAGGAAAAAAAATCATGTAATCAACATAGGTATTTTAATGCATAAAACCGTTAGAACCAACTAAATCTATATTTTTGAATCTATTCTAGATAATATCAATAGTTCAAAGTTCAAATTGTAAATTCCTGTAAATTAGATTTTCACTAGATCTTCATGATCTATGATGCCGATATAAGCCAACACTTCGACTCATTCAAAAAATTCTACTGCTTTTGTTCTTAACATATTTTTCTTACTATTAGCTAGCTGTGCAGTCATCAATTGTGTCAACTGCTAAAACAATCACCAAGAAAGACCTGATTAGTGCTCAAAATGTTGGAGAAAAAGGGAAGGCAAGGTAAGTATTGCACCTTGAAGTAGTACAATGCAATGATATAGTTTTGATCAATTACTTTAAAAAAAACAGGAATCGTCGAATGTTTGGTGTACTTCTTGGAACACTAGCAAGATTTCAGAGTGATTCTAATGGTCCTGGACAACAGGTGTGCTTTTGAATAATGATGAAGTAATTACCAGGGCTGTAAAATTGAATTATTTTTACTTCATAGTTTGACTAGATAGTTGTAGTCGGAAACTGAATTATGGTTGTTGAAGTTTGAGTTAGATTTTTAAAGTAGCATTTCAGAATATCTCAACAATGCCCATGGTTGTCGCTTACACAGGGTTTGTTCCTGTATGAGTGAGAACAATAGAAATTGGAAGTCTGAAATTTCCTGTGCTTTCGATAGGTAATGCCACAAGCGGTATTTTCATGAATTTTGCTATTCCACTTCAATGTACAATGTAACAAAGTGTAATGAAATAATGTACAGTGGTGCATTGTACTTCAAACCCCAATCCGAGAGAAATTCAATCCGGAGTTCGAACCATGCTGTACGTTCGTTAACCTATAGTCTAGAACCTAAAGCCGTTTGCTAATTACAGGCCACTAGAACATTATATTGATAAACTAAAACTTGAAATACACATAATTTAAGGTAAACCTAACAAAATTAAATGTCCTAAACCTTGACCTCGGGTAGCTTGAACTGATTTGATGGTTTTGGCAAATCCCTAATAAAATGCATGTATTCGACTTCATTTTGCATGAACGAGTGTAACAGTTGGCCCAAATTCTTTTTCTCTGTCCAGATTCAGCTGCTGGAACGTTAGGGGTGTTCGAAGTACGAGGCATATTCAAAATCTAAACTAAACCTGTCAGGCTGACCTGTGTCTATTGCATACAATAATATTTCATATTCAGTTTGTATAATTTTTTACATATAATAATTCCCATGAACTTATGAGTTTATTGATGAAGTAACACTGTTGATTAAGTTCAGCCATGTTTGTTTCTGTCATCAAATAGAAATGAAATCAATGCTTATGCTAATAGTTGATACTGCTAATAGCTTTAAATGTTAAATACCCATGTTTAAGATGAAACAAGTACAGCGGCAACAGGAGATTGAGCGGAGACTGGAAGAGCAAACAACAGAGGAGAGAAAAAAAGCAGCGTCGCAGAGAAGAACTCTCTTCAACGAGAGGAAAGCACAACAGAAACGCATAGAGCTACTTGAACAAAAAATTGCCCTTGCTGATGAGGTGAATCTTGAAACATTTTTATAATACACCAGTGAAGCATCCGTGTGACACATATGAAGTAAAGGCTGGTCTTGTGACTGGACTATTTGAGTAAATTTTAATTTGGCCCGATTGATTTCATTGAAATGAGAATGTGGTGATGTTGAATATTTTAATCAGAGTTGTATTCGGCTGGATTTGTTATGATTGTATTGCAACAATTCAATATCAACAGGTAACAGAGTGGGAAAAAGAATGGGCGCTGAAATCAAATTTCATTATGACGAAAGCAAGCCCGCCTATATTCTTCCACCCAACTGATCATACAGCACGCACCCAAAAGGCACTGAAAGAAAGCAAGCAAAGAATTGAAGGTTTGCTTATTTATCTTATCCCAGTAATTACAATCTACAACATTTATGATTATTATTAGTTTTATTATTAAAATAAGAAAAGGGCAGGTATACTTTTGTTTGTAAAAAAAACATTCCATCAAATTGGACTTCTAGTTGTATTTGTCAAGGCTCTTCAAGTTTTTAATATTTTGATAGCATCGCTTATTCAGTGCTCCACTCAGTTTATTATAGTATGAATAGAGGTAATAGGCTAAGATACCATATCCCACTGCTAAGAAATTTCACTGTCTCCATATTAAAAATCATCCTGGAAAAACACACAAAATCCTAAGGAACAGAATTTTGATTTAAACGTTGGCTTATTGGTATGGTATGACTGATTGAGTTGATTTATGAACATGTTTGTCATGTCTGCGGCAATATGCCCAAATGTAAAGTAAAAGGCCCTTGCTAATAGTGTATATCTTTATACTTTTAAAGCCTGAAATAATAGTTTGATTTTAAATGCAGCAATAACAGTACCCTGAAATGATGATAGAAACAAAATATAACAAGTTATGTTGAAATCGGGCCTAGAGTTCCCAATTAATTAACCAGAAAGTGCTAATATCACTGTCATTGCTTAGTCAGCCTGGGGTTACTGGTAGCGAGTGCGTCTCACAACCGTAAGATTGCAAGTTCGAACGTCGGCATAGTGTGTCTTTGACCAAGGCACAATCACTAGCTCAGTCAACCTAACTGTATAAATAGGGTATTGGCAACGTCGGGGTCACTGCAGCAAATATTGAGACCCTCAATGAGGGTATAGTAACCTTTGAGTCCATCATTATCATCCCATCAGTGACTATATCAATACCATCTCAATATTAGTTCCCGAACACCATCTAGGGAGCTTAAAAAAGTCTTGGTTACCAAGCTAGTGCCATTTTTCGAGTCACTTTTTTTAAAATTACGCTAGCTTGAGTAATTGGACGACCAATGGGTCACGGGTCACAGTTGGTCGAGTTACCACTAAAGATGGTGGTATGATTTTCTATCAGCATTGATTGAAGCAGCTTACTACTGAATCGAGCGTTGCGACATGTGCTTACTACAACAATTTCTTAGGATAGTTTCCTACGCGATAATTTCTTACATAGTAATTTTCTATATTAGGCTTTCAATATAAGTTAGATTCAGGAGAGACTGCAAGATTAGATTTCAGCATCTCAGAAAGAAACGTGAAAGTGAATGAATAAACTCTTTCGTTAAAATTCAACGGGACATACATAATATTTTTGTTTCAAAAGCTGCGGGAGATGTCAGATAAAAATATCTTCTACCTTAACAACCACATATATTCAACACAGTCTTGCTAGTAGAATAAGTTTCTGTTTAGAATGCTAACAACTCATTGCATGGAATAATGCAAACAATATTAGTATTTCAAGTATCTACTCTTTGTTCATGAATATTCATAAAATTATCATGTAATTGAAGTCTTTGTAACATTTATTGATTGAGCAAGCATGTTATAAAGCTCCATATAGTATATGCCATATGAAATAGAATTTGAAAATTACATTCTAGTAGCTCGAACTATAAATGTATTTATCAAATCTGACACTTCTACGAGCTACGATTTGATCAGTACATCAAAGCTTGAAATAAGAAAAAATTATTACAACTGCATTTAAGCAAATACTATATCTGACACTTCTACGCCCTCTGGCTTGGCCGATACATTAAAGTTTGTCATTATCTTATATGTATGTATATATATTACCGTAATTATTTTGCAATGGCCAAATGCTATAAAATATATCATAAGAGTATATTGTAAGAAATAAAATGTCGCCGTAAGAATAACGGAGCAGCAAGAAGATGTCACTGTATGTTAATAATGTTACTGTATGCTGTAATATTAATCGTAAGAATTACGGTATGAATTTGACGTAAGAAATTGTCGTCGTATGAATTTGTCCGTAAGAAACTCTCTGGTTCCCATTGAATCATTACTTTGAGCATGTGTCCATGTATCCATGTGCTTGCATACAGTTAGTATAAGGTCCAATTTGCTTTTAATGACTCAATGCATCATTGCAATCCAATTGACATAATGGTTGTTCTGTGAATAATATTAATCCTGAATTATTATTTAGGTATAATTGAGAAGCACAGAGAATGCATTGAACAGACAATGAAAAGTATTGATGCTGAAATAGAAAGTTTGGAAAAGAAATCTTCCGAGGATGGTAAATGGGATGGGTTGAAGGTTTGTGATAAGGGGATTAATGGATCAAAGAATTCTTCTAGTAAGAGTAAACATAGCCATGATCCAGAGGAGGAAATGGATCTAGATAGTATGGGTCCTTCTGTAGATATTAAGGTTGAATTGGATGATGAAAGTCATCACAATCAGGAAAATTTAGATGAAGATTATTCTGATAACGGGGTTGCAATGAAAGGGTGTGGGTTTGATGATGTTCTAATCAAGGAAAGGCCAGATTCCAAGGTTCAGACCAACCAAGATAAACCGCCCGATGCCGTGGAAGGTGATGAGGATTCTGACCGAGAGAATGCAGTTGGCAATCGAGATTCCGGTCAAAATATTGTCAATATTTCGGATTTGCATGAAGATGGTGCTGGCAAACGTTCTCATGAGTTGTGCAACAAAGAAGATGATTCTGTTGCTGATAAGCAAAGTGAAAAATTTGACAATGCTAATACTGAGGTTCAGGAACCCTCTATAAAAGACACGGATCTTGAAAAATCAAGCGAAACTACACCGAAGAGGAATAAAATCATCACTGATGTCGGAAATGCGCATACCAAGGATCCTCAGAGTTCTGACGTGGATGAGAATCATTCTGATGAAGATCGTAATCCAGACAAGGGAAGTCATTCAGATTCAAAATCAGGAGGTGATACATCTTCTAATGAACGAAGTTCCTCGGGTGAGGAGGAGAGTGATAAAGATGAGCAGGGGGAGACAAATAATGTTTCCAGAGTGGAAAGCTCTGTGGCTCAAAAAGGACCAGATACTTCTACAACTGAACAAACTGCAGATGAACCACAAGAGATGGCTTTCAACAAGCAGGAAATAGATATGTCCAAAAAGAAAAGCTTCAGAGTGGAACAACAAAACCAAAAAATTACTACCGGTATATACGATTCGGAACGCAGACAAGGCAGCCTGGAATCATCAGATTCAAGCTCCTCTTCAGAGGATGGAAGCAGTGATTCATCAAGTAGTAAAAAGAAGAAGCAAAAACAGAGAACTAAGCAAAGAGATTTGATTGGGCATAAGATAACACCTCAGCAAAAGAGTCATAAGGGTAGACGTCATAGCAGAAGCCGATCTCGTAGTCGAGATGGGCGTACTTCATCCAGAAGCCGAGATCGCCAATATAATGACGGCCAAAAAAATCGAAAACGTCGCTGAGTTTGAGATAATGCTTGAAATATGTTTTGGATCCCTGATAATAATGTTCAGCAACACCTGGTTAATCTGAATCTGGTCACTAAAATTAGTTTCGTAGAGTTCTCGACTCCAACGTTAGTTTCTGTAAATAAAAAAGCAAGACGTCGCATAGTAATATGCCGTATAAAATTTTGTGTCAAGTATCAAATCTTGTATGTGATTTTTCAAAACTTGATATCAGCTATAATATAGGCGTTAAGGGCGTCATTCATTCAACGATTTTATCTGTTATTGATTGTGTAAATAAATATTCAGTGTTTCCAAGGTGTTGGAAGATATAATCCTCGAATGGGTAATAAATTAGTAATTCTGGCTGAGAAGTACTGTGTCATCTTAATAAGCAAAAATAATTCAGATAATAACCACAGGTAAAGCTGGTTATTTCATGCAGAATGGAAAAAATACCACTCGGTTTTACCCTCTCTTTGGCAACCCCAGTGACTAAGGTGATCTTAGCCTACAAATTCTGAAAGGATGACTTATGACTACTGGAAATATCGCAATATATTTTTGAAGAAAAACATAAAATTTTGGGCCAATCCAAATATCCCATGTTAAAAAATTAGGGTGAGAATTGGGGCTGTTTCATGGGTAAAGAAATTCGCAATACATGCTGATGTAACCTACCTACGTCGTTACATTATAGAATACCGTTGTAACATTAATTGTACAGTGATGTGGATAACCGTACGAATATCTTAATTTAATTATAGCAGCCACTGCAAAGCCCAAGGGAATCTACAATATCAAAAAAGATGACACAAACAGAATATAAATAGATCTCATCTGTCCTACCAATTATACCACAGCCTATTTATACACATCGTTGTCTGATTTCAAATTTCAATAACGGTTTTATTTGAAAGAAAGAACAGAGTAATTGAATACATGCGATGTCAACGATATATATGATTGCAATTTTCATTCTTAAAAACCAATTGAATCACACATAACATGATCGAGTGCAAACTTAGGCACAAAACAGAATAATAAATGTGTAGACAAAGCATAGCAGAATGAAGGATGTTTTTGAAATTTGATTGCAAGGGAAATAAAAATATATTATACATTACGAATTTAACAGTAATATTATTGAACATGAACCACAAGAATATCAAAGAAGTCTTTGGTAAAACAATTGGAAATTTATTTGAAAAGTAGCAGCATTTCGACCAAAAATTGACATTGTAAAATCTATGATTAAAATGTAATGTGAAGAGCAGCTGACAAGCGATCTCATTAATGTTAAAATTTATATTTGCGCGCCAATAAAAACATGCAAAACACAGCTTCTTGTAAAATCTGCAAATAAAAAAAGATTTTCATGCAACAGTTCCTTCCATAAAAGCCGTACCTGGATGCAGCATTACAAATTTTTTGCAAAGGGTGTTCTTAATCCCTTCCTCAGGAATATGGAAAAGACGCATTTTCTTGTTAGGATTCGGTTCAACGAGGTTATCATTGCTCATGCTGAGCTCTTTCAGCGACCAAAGTTGCTGGCGAGCTGATTTACCTTGCTTAGCGTACACAAACACAAGAGCAGGATCTATGTCGCGTGTGTTGAACTCAAGAGATGATAAAAGCTTTTGAGGATTGCTTAACCTTGTTACTTCCTTATTATGTTGTTCATTCAACTTTACAGCTTTATCTTGCCTTTCAGAAGCCATGACTGCTCCTGAAATTAAGGAATTTGCATTACATGCATACATATTTATTTTGGTCTTTGTTTGCTTGGCTTAGGCATTTTTTTTACAAATAGATGAGTTTCCACTTGTCAGTTGTGGTCATGCATCCAAGTATTCAATGGAAAAATTTATTATTTTTTGGTGCATAATGTATATAAATATATATTATATATACAGTAAAAGCTTGTTATCTCTGTCAAATTCCAGCTTGATCAAACTGATTTGATTAGTCCTGACAAAATTTCCATTAATATACATTTAATAACTTCTTTAATTTTTACAACTTCCAGCATACCATATGGTGCATCAATGATCACTAAATGTTCATATTATCGCCCATTAGCAATCCCACAGAAATTCTCCAACTTAGATGGCTCAAGTAATTTGCCTGGTCCCTCCAACTTCGAATTAACGAGCTTTCACTGTATATATATTAGGGATGCACCGATAAGCACATTGACCGATTACCTATTAATCAGCCCTGCATTATCGGCTGCCGACTATATATAATGTAGATCAGCTCGAACACTGGGAATTGGGTCAGATCACACTGGTGGACTTGGTTTATGTGTCCTAGCAAATAATAAATGTGTCTTATGTATTTTTATTTGTTGAATTCACTATGTTTTCCGAATCACCCATTCTTTTTTTGCTCCCTCATGCATGCCTATCAATAATAGTAAAAATAAAGAATGGCCACTCATGGAAACCGATTTATCGGCCAAAAAAGATGATTTCATGGTCAATATATCTGCCGAATAGAGTGCAACCCTAATATATATACCCAGTGGAACCCCGGTTGGAGACCATCCCGATAACCCGACCACTCCTGTATCACGACCACTTTACCGTGGTCCTGAATATTTTTGTATTGTAATGCATTGCGCTCAATAACGCGACCACCGTTTAGCTTGTCCAAAACTGCTAATAGGTCCCGCCAATGCGACCGCTAGGAATGAGCATTGTGACGCAACAAAAACAAAAAAGCCACTCATTAGCCAGATACTATCGGCCCGTTTAGTGTGATGTCATCACGATACAATATAGTGGATTACGCGTGTTTTATCGAATATATAGGTCTAAAAATGTGATATTTGTCTTTGTTGATTGTCGATGAGCATTATGCAACAAAATTTTTTACTTTTACTTCTAAAAAAATTCAAAAATCCCCCGATTCTAGCCCAAATTGGGATAATCGACATCGATTTCTGTCGACATGACTAGAATCCTAAACTATTTTGGAATCTTTTAATGATCAATTTCGTATAATGTAATACCAACGAAGCCAATTCGGTATTAGCTATACGCTTAAGCTTACGACACGGGATATCAAATGTAACTAACGCGACCACTTGTCTGCGGTCCCATGAGTGGTCGGCTTATCGGGGTTCCACTGTATTAAACTATCTGTTAAATACCTTGCTTATTGTCGTCTGAATAATAAATAGTTAAGAAATATTTAGTGCTATTTCAAGTTAAAACTCAATTTCTTATGTAAAATATTGGTATTGAGAGTATACCTGTAAGGATTGCCCAATGGGCTGTATGCCCTTTTCTTCGGCATGGTTCATAGTTTCTATCACTATCATATGGAACAAGGACAGGCAAGCCTTTAGCAAGATGATCCAATATTGAATATACAGAATTGACCATTGTGTCACTTACAACAACTGCAGTGCAGCCGAAGACCAGCTCAGCTAGCTCCGCATAATCCTTTGCTAATTGAACACAAAAATCAGAAAATAGTTAACGGGAAATAATTGAAGAACCGAAATACGAGAGAAAATAGAATAAAGTGATTGTTCAAGTTACACAACATATCAGTCACGAGGTAATTACGCTGTAAAAAGATGTGATGAATTTTACAGCAACACTATCTTATCTATTCAAAATTTCATTACATGGGGTATTTCTGTGTAAAAGAGTATATACTGTACCAGAGAACATTTCTCCTTGCTTAGTATAGCCATTCTGTTTCGCTATATCCAATAGTTCGTTGTCAGTGAGAAGCTTTAATTTCTCATCTTTTCTCTTAAGCATTTGCCCAGCCATACACAGAGCCACCATTCCGCATCTATATGAAATCATATGTCTGAGTAGATAAGTCTACAGGACAAATTAATGAAGTCCAGTTGAATACTGTGAGTTATTGAATGATGACCATGATGGTTTATGTTTCCTGAGTGATAACTTCTAAGTAACATATGACCGAAAAACTTTAAACCACCTTGAGGATGAATCAACATTTGACATGCATACTAATTAATCCAGCGTCAATGAACTTAATTATCTGGTATTGGTTTCATACTCACAAGCTGCCTATCAAATAGGATGTGTTTTGAGGTATTGAAACATATGCATGTCTGGAATATTAGCTATAACTGTGAATATTCTACTTCTGAAAGGTTGAAAACAACATACAAAAATCTGCTTAAATCCTAGGGTGTTTCTATTTGATGAACCAATTAACCATAGATTCATTACATAGAGTAAATGGAATCATATTGACACCCAAAACAAAATAGTCAGTGGCTGGTTATTGTGCAGTGCTTATCACAAATTCAAATATATATCGACTTGCAAAACATCTCTAAAAATAGTGATGAATTCATGCGCATCATATCAGCGTGTAATTTGTACAAATTATTTTAAATACCAAATTCTGAAAGACACGTGGACCATGTAGACTACTTCTTGATGAAGCCCCCAACTGAAAAATAAATATTCAACTACTGCTAGAACTGATCTCCCACTTAACATATTATGTTAGCTGTAACATGACTTGCACAAAATACCAAGATATAGAGCATACTGTGCATACTAAACAAAATAATGTTTGGTACACTATCTTCACATGATTATAAAAACATCAACTATCTCAAATTATCTCCTTGTCTATAATTATCCATAGCAATTTGGTACAAGTATACAGCATGTGTCAAACATTTTCAGTACTAATAGCAGTTGTATGTCTCCAACAACGAGTACCAGTTACTACTGTAATACATTATACACGAAAATACTCAAAGCTGTTTACTCCATGCACTCCAGCCCCAAATTAGGGTTTATGGCAGTGGTTACGATAATTTCCTAGCATCATATTTAAATATTCATTATACTTAAAATTGAATTCGAACAAACACACACAATGTATAGTACCATCTCACATAACAAATTTGAATATAATGAATAGTCAGTCCTGAATTCAAGTTTCTGCACCCTACTGATAGGATATTTAATACCATTTAAATATGAGACAAATAACAACCTGGATATCTAAGTTTCAGCAAACCACCTGCATAAATTTAACTACATTAAGCTCTAATATCAAGCAGTGCAAGGGTAAAAGACAAAGCAAATCAAGCATTTTTCCACTCAAGAAAAAATGTGTACTTTTTTACTTAAGGCCGATTAAAATTCCGCTCTCTACTGTACAATCTAAGAATAAAATAGCACTCACACAGGTCTCTTGAATCCTTGTAGTACTGATGTTACCGGTGTATTCCATGAATACCAAAAAAGCTTCGGCTGAAATAGTGTTCTCCTAAATGTGAAAGATCATTGCCACATGCAGACATAACAAGGAATTGTGAAGAATTATGGGATCACCTTTTAGTCATATCTTCCAACAAAAGCTGACAAAGGTGCTTTTCTTCTTCTTTAACTTTACATTCTGAGCCAAAAACCCATCCAGGAGGATTAAAAGAAATGTTGCAATCATGTTCTGCTTTCACATGGGGTCGCTTGTAATCAAGTTTCGATAAAATGGCATCATTGAAAATGATAAAACTTCCAACAATGTTTGCATTTATAACTGATGGAGATTGAATAGGAGAAACTTTAACGCTCATTGCATAAGAACATTAAAAAATACTGTTGTAAAATGAAAAAATAAATTACGAAATACATAGTATAAATATTTCTTTGTCCTTGTAAAACCACACTGCTAAGCTTTACATTATCTATAAATAAATAGCACCAGAGTTTGTTTTGTCATAACTAAACGTCGCCAAACATTCAAGCCGTCAAATTTTGATCGTCTGCGGGAAGGTAGCGATAACGCGGGTGTGTAGACGATTTATATTAGTTGTAGATGGATTTTTACTCACACAATAAAGATTTTCCCACTCAAGAAAAAATGTGTACTTTTTTACTTAAGGCCAATTAAAAATCTTCTCTCTGCCGTACAATCTAAGAAACAAACAACACTCACACAGGTCTTTCAAATCCTTGCAGTACTAATATTACCGGTGTATTCCACGAATACCAAAAAAGTGTTGGTTGAAATAGTTGTAGGGACTGCGGGTTGATGTTACGTAATGATTGAAGCTTGACTGTCCCGCGTACCCGCGTTTGAGTGTATTACAGATAGAAATGCACGAGCTTTATTCTGATTCACTTAATTCACTAAATCCAAGTCTTCGTATACCTTTATACTCAAATGGTTCAAGTGAATATACAAGTCAAAATCGAATTGCAAGTGATTTAATTACAAGTAATTTCTACAGTTAGCGACAGCACTCTAGAAACAATTAAATCCTTCAACAACCAAGTATATCTAATCCTTAAGAGCATGCAAAATATTCGCCTAAAACCCGTATGACTAAGCAGATACCAAAACTAGCGAACTGAGCAGACCATGTGGATAGAACAAAGACTAAATTTGACTGACAAGCCTATCAAGCAAACTTAAGATTACACCGGACATATCCCTTAATTCTGGAGAGAACCAGCATGTGATAACAAAACAGAATTCAATTAACAGATCTATCGAGTCTACTCAAGAATATTCCAGAATACTCCCTATATTCCGCTAGACGGCAATTTCATCCGTTACAATAGTGTTCTCCTAAATGTGAAAGATCATTGGCACATGCAGACTAAACAAGGAATTGTGAAGAATTATAGGCTCACCTTTTAGTCATATCTTCAAACAAAAGCGGACAAAGGTGCGCACAATGAAGATAAAATACCCACATAACTTCCCTTATATCATAATCAACACTCTGTGTAAATTTTGAGTAAATCAGAAAAGGTTATTCGAAGTAATTCGAGCTCAAGGTCGTATCTCATACACATTATTGGCCGCGTATTCCGGCAACTCTCACAACTTTAAAAATTCATATTTCGTCAAAGAAGGATTTCAACTCCCGCTGTAAGCGGAATTTTTTGTTTTTTTGTTATACGGTACAAGGTATAACTTAAAAAAATGCCTTAACTTGCATTTTTTTGAGCCGCGTACATTTTTCATTTGCGTCCCGTAATCAATTCATGGGATTAACATTCAAAAACGAGGAGAAATGTTGTGCCTTGGCCGCTGACGTAATGTGACGTGTGCTTTACAAAGTGAGAAATAGCTGATTCAACTCGTGATATTAGCATATATCTGTGTGTAGCACGAAAATAGTTTGGTCTCAATCACACGCAATTTAGAATGTAGATGATGAACTGCATTGATCTGAACTAAGCACGGTGATGCTAGACATGATAATGTGACAACTTTACAATTGACAACGACGGGAGTTCGGCATAATTGTGTAAAATTCTAGTTCCCTTTTATTTGAATAAAGTCTTCTGCTGGTGTAGTTCGTTCCAAAAAAATTATTGTGAAATTCTGAAATCCGGCGATACAATTGGTACCTAGTACCGGAAAACTGGTATTTTTTTCAGAAAATCAAAATCTTACGTCTAGTATGAAATTCCTATTTCTTACAATAATACCATAGTCTTCAAATATTCAGAACTCCCGCTGCTGCCTATTTTTAGGTCTTTTTTAGGGTCTATGCTTTTCCTGAGATTTGTGTTATACGGTACAAGGTATAGATTAAAAATAACAGGATGCTTTAGTAGATTTATAAGGCAGCTAAAAGTTTTCAGTTTCGTCATTGATTATCCGTAATTAATTCGTGGGATTAACAACCGTAACGAATTATGAAGAACGTATTATGACGTATTAAAACGTACTAAAACGCTTGAGCACCCAAGCGTTCAACAAAGTATTCTAGAAGTGTTACTGCAACTGAACGTTAGGTTATATTATTAGAACTACCGCTGCAGCTGTAAATTACATTATACTGTATATATATATGTGTGTATACTGTATATGTATGTGTATACGGCATAGTGCAACTTTACGGTTAGGTTAAATTGTTGAAAATATATTATATAGTGTATAACTGCAATGCATGACTGAGATATTAAGATCAGAAATATTGAGTGCTTGATTTTTCAGAACAAAGTGTCGTAATATTTTTCAGCACCTTGTTTATCATGCCATGACCACCTAAAAAAGTGAGCAGAAGGTTTCCGACGTCTTTTAAAAAGAAGTCAAGTCCTGAAGATTTCGTTGTTCAGGGGAATTATGATCAAGCTGATGACGAATTTGGACACAGTGCAGGCGAATTTGGACACAGCAATGTACCTGTAACAGCTTTGCAAGTATTCTTTTGAGTAAAATGAAAAGAATTTCTTCTTGGCAACCGTTTGATCTCGATGACATACTTTAACGTGGTACTGCTTTATATGGATACTTAAAAGAACTACATCTAGTCAAAGAAGACTACATATTGTTGAACGAAATTCCGAGTGTTATCAGTATGTATAACACGATATCTTACCACTTGAAGACGCATTGGAAAAAGCACTTTGGGAACATTCAGCGTATTTCATAATAATACATTGTTCTTCATTTGTTGCAATTCACAAGACGGCAAGATTTCCATTTTTGATCCGCATTCAAGAAATGAGTAAGGATTATGCGACTGTGATGGGAAAAGTACAGTAAGAGAAATAACAAGCTTGTATCAGCATTGCTGTGATTTGATACGCTCTATGCACATTCCCTTTGNCTTTAACCAAGTACTGTACTAGCTAATGAACTCCGAGTCACTTGTGTAAGGTGTATTTTGGTAGGGGATTGAGACTCCTGAATTCCCAGGTAATATCATAGTCTTTAAATACTATAATAATAATATCGGCTCTGAAAGCCTGAATTCTTGTTTTCTACGTAATATCCACAGATTCATTTGTCAGTTGAACTATACCTTCCACATTTTCCAGGTTGGCTTGTGTTTGATGAAAATATGTAGAGTTAAATTAGAACTTAGAAGCATTGGAGAATGAGGATTTCAACCTAGAAAATACCCTTTTAAAATTGCATGCATATCATTCTATAATCTTAGCTAGTTCTGAAAACCAGAGCAAAGTGATAACGCACTATTGATTACTTACTTTTAAAAAAAGGGTGAATTAAACGTCATTTCTCCACTCTCTGTCACTCTAGAGGAGTAAAAATGGTATTATGAGCTTCTTTGGTGCTGCTCTCATCATTTCGGGATAAGATTGTCTTTTTTGGAGAGTATCAAAATCCCAGGATTCCATGGTCTAAAACTTAATTCAATAAAAATTGGCTGGACTGTTTTCGGGCCCCTGTGCTCACCCCAGTGCCGAACCGGAATCGGAATTGCACTATAAAGTTTCTTTATATGTCCACAATGAATTTCGGAAAAAATGGCAAATTTGTGTTCATGTAGGTGGCCTACGATGCCTGAATTATTTTTAAATAGCTGTACAGTAGCATGTTTCGGACGGGATTATTGATTCAGTGGATGCACGAGCCACTAAACAGCAATTGTTAAACCAGATGTCACAATTACCACATGCAGTCATGGTGGTTTCCATCTCTTTATTAAGATATATAAGTTTACAATGACAGAGTAGATCCAATTACATTTTTTTGAAAAAATTCCGAAAAATTTGGATTCTCTGTATATAGGGGCGTGAAAAATTCATTGACAAACATTCAAACAGAGATTTGAACGTAAGGTCGAAACGTCGAAAGTTAGTTTCCGGCCTGACGCCGCGGCAGAGAGCTTCCATAGTCTTAGAATACGACAACCTAAACGAGAGAACCGTCTGTGCTTAGAGATTACAGCGAAACCCAAGGCA
Organism: Halocynthia roretzi; assembly: GCA_013436055.1. Lineage (NCBI taxonomy): Eukaryota > Metazoa > Chordata > Ascidiacea > Stolidobranchia > Pyuridae > Halocynthia > Halocynthia roretzi. The sequence continues at coordinate 23,380 of QRAM01000566.1, read as the reverse complement.
AAAAATCCACAGTCGCCGGAAGTAGGGGTTTGACGCTGGACTTTCGGAAATGTTACGTCAAGAAAACATTTATTATCAACAAGAATACAAAGGAATCTTTAAGTAAAAACTGGCTTATCAACGATGCTGAATAAAAAACAATAAATAATTAGAATTGTGCTACAATTATTAAGAACTTCCATCATTTATTTTAATTGTAAAATTGTTACATTACTACCACTAGTATTACCGTACTTAGATCAAATCACTTCAGTGTTTCATCAACATTTTAAATTGCGTGTGATTTACAGCAAAACCATATACATGCTATACACAGATATATGTCAATAAATTGAGCTGAGTTTTCAAGTCAACGACATGGCCCCCTCAGTAGCTTCCGGGCACCCTACTTTTTTTGCAGCCATCCCTGTCACGTAAGGAAATATGAGCCCGGAAATCATGAAATGACAACCAGCCGGACATTTTTAACAATACAGTTTTCCGGATACATGAAAATTGGAATAATATGTAAAATGAGCGATAATATTTTGATCTGACTACATGCTACATCCAAGGCAATATAATACATTAGCTATAACCACAGTAACTGTTAGCTGCTAACTGTTATTGTATATTACTATTGTAATTTAGGGCTAGTGGTGACACTATATAAATATATTGTACCATTAATGGCATGAGCACGTCACTTGATATGAACTCCATCCATATACGTTAGCTACTAACAAAAAAGCAATAAATTACAGCCCAATCGTATTGTATTTCCCTTCCCCATGTACATTCGCACGTTTTCATACGAAAACACTGCGTTGACCAATACATCATCAAATTAGCCGTTATAGAATTAATTACGGATAATCAACGAAAATGAACAATGTACGTGAACGAAATAAAAGGTTATGCACGGAAGTTTTGTCACTACACATAGTTTAGTGTACAGTGATCTTATTGGTACAGCAAAATACCATACTAATTGTTAGGGTTGTTTGAGAACACTTGAATTATCTCAGCAATATAATAATTATTTTATATAGATTCACTTGTAATTTATAACCATTTCGAATGAGGGCAATATTCATTAACACTAATTGATAAAAGGTTTGATATTTTCAGAATATTAGCTTCAACACAATTCAGTATTCTTTTTAAATAACTACGGAAACAGTAATATATTACTGAACGAGGTAGGCTCTAGGTCAATTTGGGCCCAGCGGCTAGAATAATCAAATACACACAACACATTGCAGTATGCATCCAACACAACCTTGTAGGTTTTTTAGATAAGAGCAACAATTTTGAGACAATGAAGTTTATAATAAACTTTATGTAAACTCTCTACAAATATTGGCTGTAAACCTGGAGCCCTGCAGCTCCTGTTATCTAATATCATGTAAAACCTAACTATTGAACAGGCTGTAAATATTTTCACCGCTCGGACGTTCATTCTACTTACTGTGCAAATAAATGTAGGTAAGATGAAAATCAGGTTACAAATGTCACAACTAATGTAAATTGCAGCACATAGGGAAGTGCAACCTCAGCTATGAATAGTTAGCAATACATAAGTATTTAGAGTACAGCAAGGTCCTGCTTATCGCGGTTTCGCTCACTGCGAAATTCGCTTTACACACTTGTTTGATTGTGACCATGTTCCAATTATATGCGGCATAATTTCAGTTCTCGCGGATTATGTATTATTGCCAAAAAAAAATGTTCGCGCCGCAGACGCAACAGTTCGCGCCAAATGATGCACAACGATAAGTGAGATCTTGCAGTAGTAATTATTGGTCTCATATGAACAACTAGCTGAATCTACATTTTATCACCTATTCAGGGATATATCATTATAATATCAATTTCTAGTATTGGCACTGTCCATGCTGTGACACTGTTGCAATAAAATATTCAATTGGATAGTGAATGAAGTTGGATTGCAGGATGCAACATAGTCATTCCATCATAAAGCCACTTGCTCAAATCAAACTATGCTCAGACTACCAGTAGCCTTACTATGCTTTAATGAACTTGTATATCAGCCATAAACACTACCAATCTAAAATGAAATACCATGCATTTTATGTTAAGAACATAACATAAAAAAGATATGTGTGAAGATTGAAAAATTGCAATGGCGACTAGGACATATTATGTTTTTATCAGCAATTATCATCAGTTGACTGAACAGAGTTATAGTGTTCACCTAATCCAAATTCATGTCTATGATAAGTCAAAATTATTGAATCTCTATCTTGATATTCCTCTCCAATCTTGACGACTGGCGCATCTGCCTGTATTACACTAATAGATATTTTCAGAACATGAGACAGGGCACGGAGTTCAACCTGACCTCCCCATGCAGCAGTTTCTGCAATATCTGCACAATATTTTTCAAATTCATGTTGGGTGTAGCATTCTTCTGAGTTTGGTTTTGTTAAAAATGGCATAAAGTCATCTGCATGACTCAACATATATTCTGATGTCAGAGACCTTAGTTCATTTGAGGTATAGGGAGAAAAAGATGACTTGAGCTGATCTGAAATTGCATAATACAGGCAGTTGCCATCTGAAATCATTGATTTCACTTGGAGATTAAGTTTACCCAATATATGTCTGATTTTTTCTTCTTCAGTATATCTTGCACTGGTTTGGTATTCTACTCTTGCCTTTTCTTCAAGTTCCTGTTGATGCTTGGCTCTGAGAGATTTTTTTTCTTGCCTCCTCTTTGCTTTACTTACTTTAGAAAAATTGGAATGATTCACCATGTGCTGCGGCTCAACTGTTTTTTGCAATTCACCTTCCTTTATCTCTTCAGTAAGTTTTTCCAGTTCCTGTTCATGTTTATTTTGTAACTCGTTTTCTAGTACGGCTACCTGAGATTTAATTTCCCGGTTTCTTTTCTTATCTCCCTTCGGTGTAGATTTTTTTAACGATTGAATTTTTGCTTGCAGTTCCTTTCTTTCCTTACGATGTTTCACTTCCAATGGTTCTACAGGGTTATTGACATTCTCGTCACCACATTCGTTCATGTTTCCAATCAATTGATGATGCAGTGATTGCAAGGAATGTACAGATCTGTAAGTGATCATAGGAATACCAACCGGTCAACATGGGAATATCCGGTTTCTATTTCATACGTATGAATGATTTTCCTCCACGGATATCCTACCCGCCATGCTTCCAGCCCTTAAACTTAGATAGGATCGTTTGAGGAAAGGTATCGTTAGCTCTGAGGTATAGACTGATTTATATTACTTCTAGATTGAATATTACTAACCCAATATTTCTAGGATGTTGATTATTATATTATAGATGTTATTTGTGAATTATATTATTATTTAGTAAGTAATAATCGTTCTACAACTAATATAAATCAGTCCAAACACCAGCGCTATCGATACCTTCACCCAAACGAGCTTATCATACTTTGATAACTGGAAATGGCGGGTAGTATATCCCTGGTTTAATTAACCCATACCGAAAAACGTTAGCAGTTGCAAAGAGGCTGTGTATTCCAGAACCTAGCGGATGTAGTTAAACATTAACGAAAGCCACTCATGCAACTTACAATAATTCTGAATTATTATACCAAAATTAATAACTCTGTCTGTATTAAAAATGATGATTTGTCTGTTTGGTGACAATACTAAATTCCACAGTACCACCTATGCCAGAAATACCAGCTACAGCCGATGATGTACGACATTAAAAACGTAAAACCTCTATCTCTTAATACAATGCTCGGCCTCTGACTAACTATATGTAGGGTTATCAGCTCATAAGGAATTCAAAAATACAACTTTGATACAGTAATCCCTCACCTATCGCGGGTAGTGCGTTCGAGACCCTCCAACGATAGGTGTAAATCCGCAAAGTAGAAACCACACATTTACTTATTATTTAAATATATTTAAACTTATTTTAAACCATCATGAATCATTCACACACTCTTATTTACCTAATTAACCTTTTCCACAATCATTTGACTGGTTATTTAAGTTTTTGTCAACTTAAACATTCTGGTACTGTACGGCACGGCATTTATCATGAAATAAAATACATACAATATTACATTAAAATACATACAATACAATATTATAAGAAATGCGCGATGTAGTGAATCCGCGAAAACTGAATCGCGATATAGCGAGGGACTGTATATGGTTAAGGAGTCTACCGATGCTACTA
>QRAM01000566.1:0-18065 GCA_013436055.1 Halocynthia roretzi | reverse complement strand
CATTAAAATACATACAATACAATATTATAAGAAATGCGCGATGTAGTGAATCCGCGAAAACTGAATCGCGATATAGCGAGGGACTGTATATGGTTAAGGAGTCTACCGATGCTACTACTAATGTCGCAAATAATTTTCGATACGACGAATGTGGCTGTAACTTTGGTTCTCGATTTTATGTTCACTTCGTGAGACAGGATATATGAGAGTTATAATTTGAATTCCTCATGAACTGATCTTCCTACAGATATATAATTAGTCAGAGGCCGAGCATTGTACTAAGAGATACTTCTAGTATTCCTGACACTGCGGATTCTAGTATTTTCCTGGACGGACCGGTACATCATACATTAGTGCTTCCATTAATCATTTATATTAAAATGCAACTTGATTTCAACAGATAGTCGGTAGTAATAACTTATTCGATACAGACATTCAGCAATAATGTAGAGATTCATGCTAATAAAATTTGTAACCAAAGCGGTTTAATTTTTGTAGCATTCAGTTATCTAAAAGTATTTATGCTCATATTGTGATATTATTTTTTTAAGTTGAACTTGAGCGACAGTGAGACACATATGACGCCTACTAAGTTATACTTTCCAAAGTGCTGCCTCGATTCACCACCTGGAATTTTTGTTGGTACTCACGATGAAAACAGCTGTAGTACTTACATTGTGGCGGTTTGCCATTTTCCTACCAGTCCGAAGCAGTTGAAATATTACCTGAAAAAATATGGTAATACCTCAGAGGCATCTGATGAACTATATCCAATAGGAATTTGGATTCCCAATAGCTTAGAGAAGTATGATTACTGGGAGCATATATCTATGATGTTTCGTCAGACCTCATTCCTGTTTATAAAGTCCTATGGCAGAAGAATGAATGGAGTTGAAATCGAGATATTTCAGGAAAATTCCGTGAAGCCGCTTGAGTCTGTTCTGATTATTTACAATCAGAAAGAAATATTGGAGAATGAGTGCACTTCTGACTTCTCTAGAACGCTGTCTGTTTCAAAAGAGCAGGGTGGTGCTAAATCTATCGAGAAGTTATTCGAAGTCATGTATAATAATGAGAACGGTTTACTAAGTTATAGAGCGGGCATGTCGGTGGAGAATACTGTAAAAGTTACTCACTGTCGAACAGAGAGAGAAATTAGTATTATCATGACAATGTTTACCATGTTTTTATTCCCTGTATTCCATGCAAGTACCTTCATCATCAAGAGTATGAGTTATTTACTTGAGAAGATCTTCAGCTTGTTTCCCTCTTTTTTTGGCCGGATTCATAGATTTCTCTCCTTGTCAAGTTTCTATTCCCATACCAACAAGAAATTCCAAGATTTATTTGCAAGTGTCATACGCCTTTCTACAAATAAGAAACGATGCCAAAAAAAAAAACAGGAAGAAGAATTTCGTCGCTGCAAAAATGTTATCGCGTCGTTCATTGTTGACTTTGTATTTGGGCTACTTGTATTTTATTCTGTAATGTCGACTGGAATCATCTCTGAAAACGTTACAAAGTTACTATTACCTTATATAGAAACAATCGCAAACCAGGTATGCTTGTTTCGTGTTCTCCCAGCATTTCGCTCGTACCCGAGACAAATTTAGGCTACAATAAATTGCTTTTACCTGCCATAGCAGTATCTTAATGGTAGTTGTTCATTATCAGTGTGGATGGATATGAAGTTGATATTAAAATTCCCACTTTCTCATTGCTATGGTCAAAATAAACTTGAATTTACCCAATCAATACATTCTTAGTGCTTTCACTGTCATGAACAGTGAAAGAATGCCTGCCTATATTTATTGCAACTCACCACATTTAAACTTCACAACAATCTTCAAAAAATGATTAAGTACAAATATAATTTTCTGGGTGTTTCTTATGTCCACAGTAGTTGCTCATTAAATAGTCATAAAAATCTTACAGATAGTTTGAAGGAGTAGACTTCTAGGTTATTTTTACGAGAATGTACAATTAACCATATGTATTGTTAACTTCAGGTTGAAACACTTATCCAGTGGCTAATGGGAATACCGGCTGGACTGAAATTAAATGATCCACTAAATCAATTCCTTGGTAGGTCATTTAAACAGTAAACTAAATTATTAGTTAAATGTAAACCTTTAGTGTCTGGCATGTAACTTTTATATGCTTATTCGAAAATAACACTCTTTTTTATGAATTTTTAGGTCACTTCTTTCTGTATCATGTTCGAATTTGGCTTGAGTATGCACGGCTAATGCTGAATATGATACCACACTTGATTGTGTATTGCTTTATGTCTTCATGCCTGGGATTTTCAGTTTTGCTCTCTATCATTGCAGACAACATTTCCTGTCTCAGCTTTCATGTATATTGCTTTTATGTATATGCAGGTCGACTTTATAACTTACAGGTGAGTATCATCTGAAATCTCCAGCCATAGCATCTAGTTCTTATATCAACTGTACAAATGTTTTTCTAAGCTGGCAGGTTTGATTTCACTTTGGAGACTTTTTCGAGGAAAGAAATGGAATTCCTTGAGGCAGCGAGTTGATTCCCTGGAAGACTTTAGACAGCGCCCAGACCAACTCTTTGTTGGGACCCTTCTTTTCACCGTTCTTTTTTTTCTTCTACCAACAACAGCTTTGTACTATGCGATATTTGTTGTGCTACGGGTGTGGATACTTGCCATTCAGGTAAGACTTCTATATAATATTGATAATATATGTTGCCCATTTCCTTGTCCAGGAACACAAAGTATGCTAAATATAATAAAAAGTAACCTGAAAGTGTGGTTATATGGGGATGGGTCTTGTATTACTTTTTACTGGATATTCTTGTTAAAACTGAAATGAAACGTGTTATTTTTTTTTGATTTCCAGGTTTTCATAAGCAAGCTCATGTTTGTTCTTGCGACATTTCCATCATACTCTGTTGTATTACACATGGTACAAATCAACAGATTTGTGAAGACTGTCAACTGTCAATGGATTTATCCCACTGACGATTTACAAGACACTCTCTCACCAAGTAGCAAGGAAAGCAAAACGATTGTGATTGACATGAGAACATATTCAGCTTCTTTGTTGGAAGTAATTGCGCAGGAAATGCACCATGAAAGTGAATATTTCCCAACGCAACTGGATGTTAAGCTCTTACTAGGGAAAATTATTTCTGGAGATTTGATCAGGTGGTCTTGAGTCTGGACTTGTAAACTATTTCCTCAGTGAATGTTTACGCAGAACGAATGGACATGTGTATAAGGATAGGTGTGGTTCTATTGAAATTAGAAGGAATGATTTGATAAGGTTACGGAATATACGAAAAGAAGGCATATCCCAAACTGGTTTGCTTACGACGTATGGACATATTACTTATTTTTATCAAATTGTAATCATTTGTGCATATAACTTTTAAATTCATAATTTTCTTTCGATTACACACACTTTAAAATGTTAAGTGTTATTAGCTATATTTGGTACGCTGATTTCAAATCTGATGTCAGATTTTTTCAATCACGTCGCGTTTTTAATTTACCCACATGCATGTATTTACCAAAAACATTGATAAAATATGCTTTTTTATTATAGAATTCGAAAACATGATGTACCATTGGAAAGCATACAAATGGCATTAAGACTTGATGAGATAATTCACGCTCAATCGAGAACACATAATAACAAATCAATACATCTAGAGTACAGCAAAAGTCAAAAGTGTTAGACGTCATGAAAAAACTCTTTAACTTCGAATTTTGACTCAGCACACCCAAATTACATAGAATTGGTTGTTAATTTTTTTGGAATAATTTCTTGTTGATCTGTGTTATCACCGTTCAAAAGTCCATAAACTCTTAGCATCTCGATACTAACCTGATTGGGAATACTCTTTCCGAACGAATTAGTGTACGAAATTGTAGTATCAGTATCGCGTCAGTAGCACAGGTGTAGCGCACTAAATTAAAAATATGATTGTGAAAAATAGAACATGGTATTGATATTCAGTTTCAACTTCATACTTTATGTTAAGGTGAAATAATTAAATCACACCCCTTACCTTGGATTTTAAGAATTCGTACGTACGAACTGAAGTTATAAATTAGAGACTTGAATATCTGGTCGACCAATTCTTCCAGGTGGGAATCCCATCAGCATGCCCTTCGGAAGAACAGGGAGGCGCAGGTGGCGACGATGTAGTGCGACAAACGTACACGATATTGAACGCTTGGTCAGCGAGGTGTTGGGTAACTAACTTCATGACGTTACAGTTACACCATTCATCGAGGATGCGATGTATCGATCACGGTGTGGTGTTCGGATCCATCGTGATGAACAATATCGCCGATATGTGAAGATCCAAGCTGTGATGATCTCGTCTGATGAATCTCTAATTACAATGCATGTCGATTAGAAGTGACAGTGTAGCGTTCAATTCTATATCGCGGGGATGAATCAGAGAACTTATCATGTCATTTCCCATACACGTGTAAAAACGAATATAATATGTCGCGTAGAGCTGTTTAGACCCATTTTTACACTGACTATGTAGCAATAGGTATATTAGTAGTAGAAAATGGTTACATGCAGTTGGGGTTCGACCATAATTAACTTTCCATAATAAACTACCAAATTCAACATGAAGTCTTAGCAGTTATACACACGTGAAGTTAGACTGCGCAGGTGTATAAAGAGGCAAGAACGAGTAACTATGATGACCTTATTATTCCTTATACACTTGTAACAATGAATATACTATGTCGCGTAGTGCTGTTAAGACCCTTCTACTTCAGACTGCGCAGGCGCATAAACAGGCAAGAACGGGCAACTATAATAACCTTATCATCAAACGAAGAGCATATACAGTTACGGCGAACTTATACAGTTTCTATAAGTGCTTTCTCTAGCACTTCCTTAGTCCGCTTACCTATTTATTTCCCTGTAAATTTAAAACGGTAGCATTTCACACCGTTAAATCTCGTGTTTAGGAAATGATATCATTGTATTACATGTCTCCCATCACTATACGTCAGTATATCATCACCTGTCATCGTTGTATTAACAACTATTATATAGTATACTAGAGTATACCCAAGTATATTCTGGAGTCCAGAGTATACACCCCCATTCCAGATTATACCTTCATGGTGTTCTCCATAAATAATTTGATATTTCAAGACCAGAATATACCTCTCAAGTCCATATCGTTGTAATATACACCAAGATTGGCTATTCAATGCAGTAGCTAACGTATTCTGCCAGTCTTTAGTCTCCAGAGCTTGACAGACCATGCGTTACACCTTGAAAATGTGTCAGAGCATTTCAATAGAAATAGTGTTCAGTCATGATTGTCTGCATATAGAAACTGCACTAGAAATACCGATTTATTTAAGAAAAATACAGGGGAAGTATATTCTGAACTAGATAGGCATATTCTGGGCTTGAAATACCGACTTATTTAAAAGAAACACAAGGAAGGAATATTCTGGACTAGAGGTAGAGGTATATTCGGGGCTAGANCGAAAAGAAGGCATATCCCAAACTGGTTTGCTTACGACGTATGGACATATTACTTATTTTTATCAAATTGTAATCATTTGTGCATATAACTTTTAAATTCATAATTTTCTTTCGATTACACACACTTTAAAATGTTAAGTGTTATTAGCTATATTTGGTACGCTGATTTCAAATCTGATGTCAGATTTTTTCAATCACGTCGCGTTTTTAATTTACCCACATGCATGTATTTACCAAAAACATTGATAAAATATGCTTTTTTATTATAGAATTCGAAAACATGATGTACCATTGGAAAGCATACAAATGGCATTAAGACTTGATGAGATAATTCACGCTCAATCGAGAACACATAATAACAAATCAATACATCTAGAGTACAGCAAAAGTCAAAAGTGTTAGACGTCATGAAAAAACTCTTTAACTTCGAATTTTGACTCAGCACACCCAAATTACATAGAATTGGTTGTTATTTTTTTTTGGAATAATTTCTTGTTGATCTGTGTTATCACCGTTCAAAAGTCCATAAACTCTTAGCATCTCGATACTAACCTGATTGGGAATACTCTTTCCGAACGAATTAGTGTACGAAATTGTAGTATCAGTATCGCGTCAGTAGCACAGGTGTAGCGCACTAAATTAAAAATATGATTGTGAAAAATAGAACATGGTATTGATATTCAGTTTCAACTTCATACTTTATGTTAAGGTGAAATAATTAAATCACACCCCTTACCTTGGATTTTAAGAATTCGTACGTACGAACTGAAGTTATAAATTAGAGACTTGAATATCTGGTCGACCAATTCTTCCAGGTGGGAATCCCATCAGCATGCCCTTCGGAAGAACAGGGAGGCGCAGGTGGCGACGATGTAGTGCGACAAACGTACACGATATTGAACGCTTGGTCAGCGAGGTGTTGGGTAACTAACTTCATGACGTTACAGTTACACCATTCATCGAGGATGCGATGTATCGATCACGGTGTGGTGTTCGGATCCATCGTGATGAACAATATCGCCGATATGTGAAGATCCAAGCTGTGATGATCTCGTCTGATGAATCTCTAATTACAATGCATGTCGATTAGAAGTGACAGTGTAGCGTTCAATTCTATATCGCGGGGATGAATCAGAGAACTTATCATGTCATTTCCCATACACGTGTAAAAACGAATATAATATGTCGCGTAGAGCTGTTTAGACCCATTTTTACACTGACTATGTAGCAATAGGTATATTAGTAGTAGAAAATGGTTACATGCAGTTGGGGTTCGACCATAATTAACTTTCCATAATAAACTACCAAATTCAACATGAAGTCTTAGCAGTTATACACACGTGAAGTTAGACTGCGCAGGTGTATAAAGAGGCAAGAACGAGTAACTATGATGACCTTATTATTCCTTATACACTTGTAACAATGAATATACTATGTCGCGTAGTGCTGTTAAGACCCTTCTACTTCAGACTGCGCAGGCGCATAAACAGGCAAGAACGGGCAACTATAATAACCTTATCATCAAACGAAGAGCATATACAGTTACGGCGAACTTATACAGTTTCTATAAGTGCTTTCTCTAGCACTTCCTTAGTCCGCTTACCTATTTATTTCCCTGTAAATTTAAAACGGTAGCATTTCACACCGTTAAATCTCGTGTTTAGGAAATGATATCATTGTATTACATGTCTCCCATCACTATACGTCAGTATATCATCACCTGTCATCGTTGTATTAACAACTATTATATAGTATACTAGAGTATACCCAAGTATATTCTGGAGTCCAGAGTATACACCCCCATTCCAGATTATACCTTCATGGTGTTCTCCATAAATAATTTGATATTTCAAGACCAGAATATACCTCTCAAGTCCATATCGTTGTAATATACACCAAGATTGGCTATTCAATGCAGTAGCTAACGTATTCTGCCAGTCTTTAGTCTCCAGAGCTTGACAGACCATGCGTTACACCTTGAAAATGTGTCAGAGCATTTCAATAGAAATAGTGTTCAGTCATGATTGTCTGCATATACAAATGGCTGTACAGTTGTTCAGAAACAGAAAAGATAAGTATTGAATGGCCTCGGCTTGATTATTTTAATGTATATTTAATAACAAAGTGCCCTCCTGTAGTAGGATTATCATGTTAGGCCTTCTAAATGCTGGTCACACGGGCTTTGACAGAATCCTCCTTGTTCACATGGAGGAGAGTTCCAATGTCAACACGAAATGGGTTTACTGTTAGAAGAAACTGAGATTTAGCATAAACACGCTTGGAAAAAACCCAAGGGTGTTATAATCTGGACCAAAGAGGTATATTCTGGACTAGAAATACCGATTTATTTAAGAAAAATACAGGGGAAGTATATTCTGAACTAGAGGTAGAGGTATATTCGGGGCTAGAAATACCGACTTATTTATATATATAAACGAGGTATAATCCAGCCTAAAATTTATAAATGGCTGGATACAAAATTATTCATGGAAAACACAAGGGGGGTATAAAATGGACTAGTCCGGAATATACCCGGGTATACTCTGGGCAGTGGTATGTATATTCAAGGCTGTTACACTGGGATTACTCGTCATTCTGCGTTCCTAATATGACGAATGATTTAGCAGCGGATGAACTGAAGGAGCAGAAGGGTTACCAGTAACATGACAAAACAAGTTTCAAATAGATTTTAATACAATAACATGCACCTTTATCAGACGAACTACAAGCTGATTCAAACCAATGATGGCTGCTAGATTATCGTAGATTGAGACACTTTAAGAGGCATTTTTGAAGTTGAAGGCTCTAAATAAAGTACTGAACTTCGCCTCAATATAAGGACATGAAAAGATAAATACTCGAAAATACTGAAAAACAACAACTATACAACTCTTTAAAAGTACGGGAGTGAGGATGAGGTAAGTCGAAAGTGTACTCGTTTCCCCATAATAAATTTGAAACGCCACCTGGATGGGTACGCTTCGAATTTTTAGTCTTGCAGTTCGGAAGTGATAGGAAAGTGGAATCGTCGTATTCTTAAAACTTACAGTTTATTTTTATACAATTATTCATGGTCTGCTTGAAAATTGTATTAAACATAATACAATACAAAAGGAATGCTGGGTTGGAAATTTTCGCTTTTGCGATTTTTGTAATCCGTGCCAGAAAAATCATTCGGGGCATTTGCAGTATAGCCATACATAGCAAAGCATGTTATTTGGCGCCAGGATTTAGCTGAGGGCTTATGTTCGGTGCTGTTTTGAAGTTTGTTGTTTGTGCAATAATTTTATCGACCCGAAACGAGTGCTCCCAGCATATGGATCTTATTTCGAAGTTTGCACGGTGTACAATTCATTTTCTCTATTATTTTTCTGCGGCGCATGTTTTTTTTCATACCACGGGAGAACACGCTGTCTCCAATCATTGAATGAGCATACTATTACATAAGCTCCAAACGTAATATTGACATCGTAAACTAGACTCAAATAGAATATTGGATGATCCTCAAGAAGAAATGCGGCGATTACTCCCCCCACGTCAGATATTGTGCACAGAAATACAATTATCAGCAAACGCCTGATTAATTTATATATCTTTGCCTCGCTATCATCCTTTTGTTTGTTGCTTTCAGCAGCCGGATTGTGAAACGCTCTTTTTGTATTGATCGTGTGTTTAAGTAGTGGATAAAATAATAATCCGAGTAAAACGGGTTGATATATCGCTGTGAACACGATTCCGGAAGCAGATCTTGTACCTTGTGATACCGTACCTCCATCAGCGTAAATACAACCTCGGACACTTGGAACAACTCTGCAAAAATAAAAACCATAATTAAATGCTTTAATGGAAACGGCTCAGTGTGGACCTGGGCATATTTTTGCAGGGAACGTTCATGGCGTAAAACCACTTATACGATCAACTAAAAATTGACGTTCTCTGGAAGCAGAGAGACAATAAGCATAAAAAAACTGCTGAAACTTTTGAGTGTTGAACTATCCCTAACTGTGATATTTAACAATTCCATGAAATATCTAACCATTTCACGAAATTCCTGTAGTTTCACAATCTTACTGTAACATATATACAATATGAGCACTCCTCACTTAACGGCCATATGTCCGTTCCAACCGCCTAATCATCAACTGAATTAGTCGGTAAACTAACTTAATACTTAACGACCAGGTTCAATTCTAACGACTTGATTGTAAAATATCTTCAGATTCTAATATGATGAGACACGACGGGTGATAGAGTCCGTGACAAAAGTTACCATGCATAAGTTGTATATTATATAAGTTATCTGAATGGAGATATTCGTATGGAAACACTATCTAACGGCCGTAAGTGCAATAAACAGTCGTGGTTCGAATGTTGTAATAACAGTCATATGTGTTAGCCATCGTTAAATGAGATGATCGTTCAGTGTGCCTGTATATAGATTATATAATGTGATACGTTCATAACAATACTTATTACTGTGACTGTGAGCTATCCTACAAAAAGGGAAATACAATAATTTCGCTAAGTCGTGCCTTGCCGACGTCACTGATAAACCCAATCCGGCTTCGACTCCTTCACAGTTGAGCAGTCAGACGTGTTTTTTTCTGTTTATGTGGGTAAAATAACGTTCTGGGGAATTTTCAAAATTGTAGTTCACGAAAATTAGTCATTTTCAATTTGCAAGGCGAGATCTAATTCAATCATCACACATATAACACGACAAGACGATTTTTAAAAAGTACTTTGCATGATTTTTTGGTTTAAAATTGGAGTTTGTGTTGCGAAGTGTAAACACTTCGCAGTGGTAAATTGGCGATTTTTAGGAACACATGCCCTGCAGAAAGCGAGGGTCTAGTGTAGGTGTGATACATCATATATAGCCTTACTCTTGTCATGTCACAACAATTTTGTTTTTGTTTGTTTTTTAAGAACGTCATCTGCCACATACTTAGGAAGGAGGGCTCATCTCCTTCTAGGTATTTTTTTTGTAAATTTCCCAACTGCCATTACTGTAAGTAATTTATCGTTTTAAAAATAGGTTAATAATATTGAATAGCCTCGATAGTAACAATCGATGTCGTGCTGTATCGCAACTCTCGTTATGTCACAATTTCCTTTGTCGTTTGTAACAAGATTATCAAAAATACGCTTAGGAAGTAATGGCCATTTAAATCCCAGGCAAATTTTATCATTAAGGTTGTTAAGTATTAAGGTCAATCTACGAAGAAGATATAGAAGTTTAAATCTATTTTCCTGCTTTTTTGAAAAACTTATTTTGGGATAATATATTCCATTAAAGTATTTCCCATAATGTTTGCACTCATTCAAAGAATTATGAAGAACTCACTGTATGGTGATGTAAAAGAAGAGGCATAGAGCGATGAACGTCACAATCATCAAGCCAAGAAGAAGCCATGAAATTCTTCGCAATCGCTTGACTGGGAGATGCTGTAAAGCTGGATGTGAGTGAACTGCCCATTGCCTCAGCCATAACAAGAGGTAGACCGATATCAAACTCATTCCGTTAAAAGAAACGGTGAAGTAAGTGAAAACAGTACATAAAGCGATAGTCGTAGTACCCCAAAACATATCCATTTGTAGGCTCAGACACTTCCACAAAGCAAACGTTGCTGCGCTGAGGGACATCATTCGGAGCCAGTTTTCATATCGATCTTCGTGGTTCCCAGTATTTCTTTTTCTAATTTTAAAGCCTCCTGATTGCTTTTGGTGCATCCCTTCACTGCTTTTCGTTGGCGAATACTCTGCAGATGAGTTTGTTGTTTTCCCGGGTTGCGATTCCAAATTTTTGCCGAAAGAATAACCTCTCTTTTTTAATTCGAAACAGGTCAACGCCACTACAAGATATAAGGCTAAAGCAGTTACCACTGCTGATATACATTGAGCGACGATCCATTCAACTGTAGTTTCCCGCACTTTTTGCTGATTTTCCGGTGAAGAGATATTTCCTTCAACCGTCGTGGTCAACAAGCTGATTATTGTAGAATTTTCCATTTTGTGAGATAAATTTGAGTTTAAAATTTACAGACACTAACGTTTGTAAGAAAATAGATAACAGACAATGTACACTATAAGCATTACTATCAGAAATATGACGATACTACTTCTACCATCGCTCTACCAACGTTTTTATACAAACCACATCTTAGAAATATATATTTCGTAACTTCGATGCGCCAGTATTTTGCTCTAATGACACCGCTGCAGTTACCAGCCCTCTTTAGACAAATTAGTAAACTAGCTGTTTCCTATTATATTTAACATGACTCAATCCAATAAAGAAAGAATGGCACCCGGAAACAAACCGGTATGATACACAATTATCAAATACGTCATTCGTGACTAGGTGCGGGTTGAGGTGCTTCTAGCAAATGCTGGATTCGGCAGCTCCCAGTTCAATTCAATTATGCATTTAAAACCAATAATCTTTGTAAATAAATACATGAAGTGAACACTGTTCATATGCCTTGCTACAGCTATGATCGCGCGGAAATCACCTGAATTCAACGAGGCCCTAAAGATAGTATTTTGGAACTTTTCGATAAGCTACTATATCAGCACTATTGTAATCGAATCTTATATTTTTATACTTGAAATTATTACACGAAAAAGTATAACATGTATAATCTATGCTCGTGAAGGTACCTTTTGAAGCAGACAAAGTAACAAGGGCTTCCAGATTTCTGTAGTCGTCTACAACGGAATAATAAATACAGCAGTGAGGCCTACGCAAGATCTTGCACAAATCTATATCACAGTATTATAGTACAATTATGATACTGTTGGAAAAATCTTACAGACCGAGGTTTACATAAACTGACTGTCGTAAGATGACGTGATTATGACGTACACCCTTTTCCTCAGATCATCAATTTACGAAAAAATCAAGCACGATTATCAGCAAGAAAAAAAACTTTAAATTTTCCGCTCCATTCAGCTAGAACCATCCGGAAATAACGTAACTATAGTGAAACACTGTACCGCTTGATTTACATCACGTCGGCGTGTGTCATTCCCTTCCTAAATTTCACTTTCAAAAGTTTACTCGGTCACGTCTGTCGTGACTCATGTCTATTTTAAAAGCACGGAGTATCTAGTTTTACAAAAAAGTGGATTTATTTCAGGGTCATTTGGTTTCAACATGCTAAATTTAGATCTACACTTTACTTGCAATTCCGTTTTGCTAAACTTTTATAATTATGTGTAAGAATAGTTGTTATTAATAATATAAATAGAATCATGCATTTATTTAGTTCCTGTATAACGTTTGATAACGAGATTACAAAACGAATATGAAATTATTCAAAAATTGCGCAAACAGTATCGAGGTTATAAAATATTGATGTCAGTGGAATTCATTTTGCGATTTTGCAGATAAGACTCCAATTAGGCTCTGTAAAGCCTCGAGGCTAGACCCCTATATTTTTTTTCGACATCCATTTTTGCCGTTTCAGTTAATAAATATTTTATACTATTGAGTTCTGCCTACAATCAAGGCTGAGGTGGATAAAGAGCACAAAACTTCCCCTTTAATGAGGCATTGCCTTGGGAACAGCGCTGTAATAACTCGAGCCAGTGAATCGCCATAAAAAGAGAAGTTAAGTTTCCATGAGCACAGGACATATACAGTTCTTACCATGATATAATTTCTTTCTTACATTCGAGATCTGACATGACTTGACTCGAGACATATTGGTTTAGCCTAGCCTTGACTCACAGTTGACTATTGGCTCCGCTTCACTCAAATCCTAGTTTTTAGAACACTTTACTCGAATCGGACAAAAATTACCTGATTTTGGCGATTCAATTACAGCATAGAAAATATTGACATTTTCTTATTCACGCCTATGTCTTCTGAAATACAATTCTTCGAAATCTAGTTCAGTCCACAGTCCATAAATTCAAAAATTCCACTATATACACTTTCAAGTGAACTTTCTATTTGAAAATACCTTATCGTATAACCACCGCAAGAAGTATTTGCTTTCACTAATCTGAATTATGAACGGTATGTAGATTTTCTGTAATCTGTTCCGCAACCGTATTATATGGAATGAATTGATTTGACATGACAACAATAAATAATAATCACTATCAAGTAAATTCTCTATCGTCAGTAATATTTAAAAACATGTTTGGCATCTCAAGCTATGACCCACACTATGGTTCGAAATTTAATATTCCGACAAAGTTTTAAGTTGCTAGTAAACAAGAACATCAGTTATCGCCCGTATCTCTTGAGTTACGACCATCGCCAAAATAAATGCTATAAAAATCTTTGTTGTAGTTCCACATAGAACTTTTCTCTAATTTGCACAGAAATCTTAAATCAAACTGAGCACCTGATGGCTAAACTCTGGAGAGGTTGGGATGTATAACCTCTAGAATTCCTGAAAATTAAAATTTTCTGCTATATATATATGGAAGTTTTTGCCCCAGGCTAAAACACAAAGATGCCAATAATTTGGCAAAGAACATTTTACTCAATTTCAGTGACAACATAAAATTAATTCGATGATGGTTGTTAGACTTTGATTCTACTACACAATCATATCATTTTAGACCAATCATATATGGCAGCAGTCGTTTTGCTTTATACTATAAATGGTACAATCCTCTAGAATGAGAAAAACGAGACCGACAGGTCTTTTATATACTATATATATAAATATATATATATATATATATATA
The DNA here is from genome assembly GCA_013436055.1 of Halocynthia roretzi. Classification (NCBI taxonomy): domain Eukaryota; kingdom Metazoa; phylum Chordata; class Ascidiacea; order Stolidobranchia; family Pyuridae; genus Halocynthia; species Halocynthia roretzi. Next base: position 3,849 of record QRAM01000566.1, on the reverse strand, counting down.
TATATATGTAGGTGTGGGTAGTGGATTATTATTTTTTTATCAGGATAGGAATCTGTGAAATGATTTATATTTTCCTTCGGAAAACACGCCAAATAAATAATGAAGTATTATTCCCAAATACAGTGGATCTCATAGTACGAGTTTAATTCGTTCCAACACCGGGCTCGTATAACGATTCGCTCGTATTACAAAACGTGGTTTTCCATTGAAATTGATGGAAAACTAATTAATCCGTTCCAGGCTCCAGAATCCACGCGAAATGCCTTTGTTAAGGTATTTTTGAACAGAAACGTACAGATAAAAATTAAAATAACAATACATATGTGTACATGTAATAAAAATATATATAGTGATACTTATACAAGTGAGGTATCATTCACATTTAACTTGGTCTCATGCTTATTTTTACTGAAAAAAAAGAGATTGAAACTGCAGGCTCTTGCTTTAGAATATTTTTATATCTAATACCGATGACTGTACGCAATAGCAACCAAATGGGCGTTACTGGGAATGTTGATTTGTGCGATGATATGTTAGACTTGTCAGATGGTTTTTATGGATGAATGGATTAGTTCAGAATGGTTTAGGATGTCTTGAATATAAGGCAAAAAATAATCGACGGTGTAAAACATAAGTTTACGAAATCACAAAAACAGAAACCGAGAAATGAGTCCTGAATATGCAATTACTTTCTTCATCGTTTTCGTAGTATAGTGGTTACCACGTTCGCCTAACACGCGAAAGGCCCCCGCTTAGAGCCCGGGCGGAAACAACCTATTGCTATTTCATTTTTTTTGAAATACTTGAACATTGAAAACATTTTCTCCAACGGTGTGGAAAAGCATGATTCCGGTAATCTAGTGGTTATAAGTTACGAGCACGAAAATCGTCCCCGGGTAAACTCTAGCGGAAACGAATGACTCCTACTGCATTAATGTCACAATCTCTAAGGTTAAAATCATTTTATTCGATGTCAATGAAAAATCTGTTTCAGATGTGTAACACTTATCACATATTTATCATGTAAAACTTTGTCTTCGATGTTGTTGAACAGTTAGTTTCCGTAGTGTAGTGTTTATCACGTTCGCCTAAAATGCGAAATTTCTCCGGTTCGAGCACTAGCGAAAACAACTTATTGCCTTTTCATTTTTTTGAAACATTTGAACATTGAAAACATTCTGTCCAAGGTGTGGAAAAGCATGATTCCGCTAATGTAGTAGTTATCAGTTGCCAAGAACCAAAATCGTTCCCGGGTAAACTCTAGGGGAAACGAATTACTGCTACTGCATTAATATCACAATCTCTAAGATTAAAATCATTTTATTCGAAGACAATGAGAAATCTTTTTCTTAGCGCTTAAAACAATATGTAGCACGTAAATCATTGTCTACGATTATGCTGAGCAGTCAGTTTCCGTAGTGTAGTGGTTATCACATTCGCCTTACACACGAACGGTCCCCGGTTCGAGCCCGGGCGGAAACAAATGTTATTTCATTTTTTTGACACATTTGACACATTTGACACATTTGAACATTGAAAACTTTTTTCCAATGGTGAACGAAAGCATGATTCCATTAATGTGGTGGTCATCAGTTGCCAAGCATGCAAATGGTCCCCGATTCAACCCTGACGAATACGAATTACTGCTACTGGATTAATATCCCAATCTCTAAGGTTATAATCATTTTATACGATGTCAATGAAAAATCTTTTTCGGTTGTGTATAGCTTATCACATATTTAGCATGGAAAATATTCTCTACGATGATGTTGAAAAGTTAGTTCCGGTAGTGTAGTGGTTATCACGATCGCCTAACACGAGCAAGGTCCCCGGTTCGAGCCAAGGCGGAAACAACTTATTGTCTTTTCTTTTTTGTTTTGATACATTTGAACATTTAAAACATTTTCTCCAACAGTGTGCGTAAGCATGATTCCATTAATGTAGTTATCATCAGATGCCAAACATGCAAATAGTTCCCGGTTGAACCCTGGCGGAAACGAATTACTGCTACTGGATTAATATTACAATCTGTAAGGTTATAATCATTTTATTACGATGTCAATGAAAAATATTTTTTGGTTGTATAGCACTTATTACATATTTAGCATAGAAAACATTGTCTACGATAAAGTTGAACAGTTGGTTTCCGTAGTGTCTTGGTTATTTCATTTGCTTTACACGCGAAAGGTCTGCGGTTCGGGCCCGGGCGGAAATAACTAATTGCCTTTTCTTTTTTGAAACATTTGAACATTGAAAACTTTTTCTCCAACGGTATGCGTAAGCATGATTCCATTAATGTAGTTGTCATCAGTTGGCAAACAAGCAAATGGTCCCTGGATCAACCCTGGCGAAAACAAATTACTGCTACTGGATTAATATCAAAATCTTTGAGGTTATAATCATTTTATTCCATGACAATGAAAAAATTTTTTCGGTTGTGTATCCTTTATCACATATTTAGCATGGAAAACATTTTCTGAGATGATGTTCAACAGTTAGATTCCGTACTGTAGTGGTTATCACGTTCGCCTAATACACGAAAGCTCCCGGTTCGAGCGCGGGCAGAAATAAATTATTTCCTGTTCATTTTTTTAAACATTTGAACATTGAAAACATTTTCTCCAACAGTGTGGAAAAGCATGATTCTTTTAATCTAGTGGTTATAAGTTGCCAAACATGCAAATGGTCCCCGGATCAACCCTGGCGGAAACAAATAACTACTACTGGATTAATATTAAAATCTCTAAGGTTAAAATTATTTTATTCGATGACAATGAAAAATTTGTTTCGATTGGGTAGCACTTATTGCATATTTAGCATCGAAAACATTGTCTACGATAATGTTGAACAGTTAGTTCCCGTAGTGTATTGGTTATCACGTTCGCCTAACACAAGGAAGGTCCCCGTTTCGAGCCCGGGCGGGAACAACTTATTGCCTTTTCTTTTTTGTTTTGATACATTACATACATACGTCAATCAAAAATTTTTCTCGGTTGTGTATCGCTTATCACATATTTAGCTTCCAAAAGATTGTCTTCGATAATGCTGGACAGATGGTTTCCATAGTGTAGTGGTTATCACGTTCGCTTTACACGCGAAACGTCCCCGGTTCGAGCCCGGGCGGAAACAATTTATTGCCTTAATTTTTTGAAACATTTGAACATTGAAATCATTTTCTCCAACGGAGTGCGAAAGCATGATTCCATTATTGTAGTGATTATAAGTTGCCAAACATGCAAATGGTTCCCGGTTGAACCCTGGCGAAAACGAATTACTGCTACTGGATTAATATCACAATCTCTAAGCTTATAATCATTTTATACCTTGTCAATGAAAAATCTTCTTCGGTTGTATATAGCTTATCACATATTTAGCATGGAAAATATTCTCTACGATGATGTTGAACAGTCGGTTTCCGTATAGTAATGGTTATCACGTTCGTCTAACACTCGAAAGCTTTCCGCATAGAGCCGGGCAGGAATAACTTAGTGCTTGTTCATATCTTTTTAAACATTTGAACATTGAAAACACTTTCTCCAACTGTGTGCGAAAGCATGATTCCCTTAATGTAGTGGTAATCAGTTGCCAAACATGCAAATGGTTCCCGGTTGAACCCGGGCGGAAACAAATTACTGCTGCTGGATTGATATAACAATCTCTAAGGTTATTATCATTTTATTAGATGTCAATGAAAAATCGTTTTCGGTTGCGTATAGCTTATCACATATCTGGCATGGAAAATATTCTCTACGATGATGTTGAACAGTCGGTTTCCGTAGTGTAGTGGTTATCACGTTCGCCTAACACGCAAAATGTTCTCGCTTAGAGCCCGGGCAGAAATAACTTTTT
>QRAM01000565.1:29069-50380 GCA_013436055.1 Halocynthia roretzi | reverse complement strand
TTTATATCGCCAAAAATTATCGAAAAATATCTGTTGATTTGCTTTGTTGGTTCCTTCGTATTTTGAAATCTTTTGATACCTGCTGGTAATCAAATAAAATACTCTCGAATATTCGCCCATGTGCTTTTTCTCGTAAAGAAGAACTAATGGTAATTAGATGTAAACTTACTTGGAGAACATCTCCGCATTGGTAGAAGACTATATGATGGACGTGTACCGCGTTGCCTTCCTGTACCACTGGTTCAAACTGTAGTTAAGGTTGAAGGTTAAAGGTTAAACAGAATAACTGGCTCGCTGACTGGCACTTAGTAGTCATCGTGTCATGTGACTAATAAAATATCCACGTGATATTAAATTAAGTAAACGTTTCGAAAGTCTGAAAAAGTACAATTTATATAGATGTAGTACTTTGCGACCCTTTGCTTGGTCGTGACCCCGAATGTAGGAAGCCCTGATATAGAGTATAGAGATTTTAGAGGATTTAATTTAAGGCAATTTTAGAACTGCACAATTTGTTTAAGGGTCATAACCCAGTGTTTGAGATTCTCCTTTACCATTGGCTCATGCAGTTGACTTTTACATAGTATATACAATTTAATATATTTCAAAATCCCATATTAATATATCATCTTCTTGTACTCACTCTTATAACATGTCGTTTACCAGGCAGTGTTAGTAATTTATGTAATCTGCAGTTGTAGTATGCTTCTTCTGCTGGAACTTGAAATTTATCGTTTAATACATCGAAATATTCTGTGTTTTCTTCCGGATTGATTGGATTTCCAGGCGCTTCCAAGAAGTAAATACTTTCAACTCCTGTAAAAACATAGTTTGTTTTTTCTTTGTAATGTTGGTCTTGTACATGTACTGTATTTAGGTTATTATTGGCCTTCACAGGACTTAGTGTAAGCGTCCCGTCGAAATGGACGTTTCCACACGTTATGTGATAAAATATAATAGGATGGGATCTGGACTTTCAAGCCAAATTTGGTTCCACGGCAAACAAATTTTCACGCTCATTATATAGATTTAAGGAATTCATTCACGGCATTCATGATCTGTCATAAAATAAATAGTAAACTTACCTCTGTTTGTTGCTCCATGGTAATCTGCCGAAGTTATATCATCACCAGTTGGATCATTGATACCGTAGGCATAGATCAAACGTTGTGTGCTTGGCTAAAAGTAACACGATCGACGTAATTAGCATGCGTCACATTATTAGATAACGTAATCATGAATATGACGTCGTAACTCACGGTAATTTCCCTGTCTTTGTCGGCTTCACATGCAGCTAGTTGTCTAGTGAATTTAAACATAGTCCATCCATCACATTCCTTACCTGCGAGTACGTGAATGTTTTGTTCTGGATCTTTAGGTGGAAATGTGTTACCGACTCCGTGTCTGTCCTGTTAATGCAGTGATAATATATTTTAACTGAACCGTCACAAGACGATTTGGATGTGGTTGTAGGTTGACATCGTGATCGTGCAATGAAAAATATGAAGCGATATGTGATTGATTTCCGAATCCGTGTCTGACCCGATGTTAAATGTTCAAATGTGTTTTATGAATTTGAATTTCATGCAGTTTTACATTCAGTAAACCTTTGCTAATACGGTAATTGACAAGTCGGAACAGTTTTGGCTTGTTTACTTAACACTCTTGTTACGCTATTGTAGAAATAGGTTCCTCGTATACTGTATGGTCCAGGTTTGCATATACTCGTATATATGTATATGATTTATTCAAGTGCATGTATTATATATTTACACTATTTCAATATCAATATTCTTTATTTAAGACTATAGTACTGTAATTCCTAATGTTGAATATTTCATTACATCATAATAGACTCGAGTAATTAGAGCCACTTATACAGTAGCACTTTACATGTATGTATGTAGATACATCAAGTCATCGTAAAATATATTTCTTAATGTATATTGTAATATATAATTAATACCGTAACGTGAGTGATCCCATCCTTCACCCATCCAACGATGATATCTGCCCCAGTCATTGCCCCATTTGGCGAAAATCCGATTCCAATCCAGCCTTCAGTTTTTCCATGTACCTATAATAAATATTTGTTAATGAATTCACTTCAGATGTTAGAATCGAGTAGAATTGGTTCCCATTGGTCCACAATTTTAGTCAACCCACTATTATATAATAAGCCTCAACGCCTATTGGCGTATATCCGAGTGCTTTTTTCATGTAAACGAACATAGGATGTTCAATTGTTTAATTTTGTAATCAGTAAGGTTCAAAATTAAGAATGCAAACTATCAACACCGATTTTACGGTAGAAAATTCTCAAATAAAATCGTAATTTTTCAATGAAACCACGGATATTCATCTTTCTGATAATGATCACGGGATAGTTTTTTACATTATAAGCTACAAAAATCATATCATAGATGAAAATATACATAATATCGTGTACCTTTCCCTTTTAATTCCCGGAAACTTTGAAACTCGACTTTGCTTCCTTTATAGCCTATTTTTCGAATTATAGCCCAGGTCTTATTTTCAGGAATCTTCGGTACGAATTATCATTGTAATGAATTACCTCGAATGTAATATCAGTATCATTAAACTTCCAGTACAACTTTATGTCGCCAGATTTCAGCGTTGCAGTGTCTTTATATGACTCGGTTGGTTCCAGCTGTGCACTTACATGCATACAACACAGGATAGTGACCAATATTTTCAAAACCATTTTCGCTCAAGCTTATACAGCAGATTCCCGAATAAAGTCCTTTTGAGTTATGAGAAAAAAAGTAAAATAAACATACGTAAATTGTACGATAAAAATACAAACGTATAATAATAAAATAATGCCGTAAGAAAGCGCTCAGTGAATGCTACTGCTAACGCGCTATGATTTTTATTGTTTTTAAATGAGTGGCGATGAGACTTGCTCCTTTCAATATGCATTGCAAAATACGTTCCTTGATTTATCCCTGTGACAATGAGCGCTAAACGTCCACTGTTTATATCAATAAATCTTCGGTAAAATTGGATTCGTTTCACTCTACGTATTAATTAATAATAATTCTTATCAACGGTATAACGAAACGGCTCTATTCAAGGAATTGTTCTAGCGCTCCTCGAGCAAAAGCCTTCGTGTTTCGCCCTGTTTCTTCCACTTTTATATTTGAATAACAATCTCCATCTGTTGTACTAGACATGGTATCTGATATTGGTAAATATTTGGAAGCATCTGCACTTCCTTGTCAAATTTAGTAACGATCTCTTGAGAAATCGCGACGTAATTTCAAGATGTACAAACAGATACTGTAAACAAACTTTAGCGCCTAATAAATATCACGCGTGTCATACCTTAGTTACGCCTCTGATGTTAGGAATCTGTCTTATCAACGTGATGTTGAATTTATTAAAAAATATTCCACATTAAAAACAGAACACGCGGTAATATTGATATAGGTATTACATAAATACAATTCAAACATATCTTTTTAGAATGACAACATTGAATTCTGCATAATCTATTGGAAGTTACAATCTTATATGATGTAGCACATGATAATTTGCTCTGATGAAACTTAACAATAATATACAGGCATTTCTCACTTTACGACCATCTGGTTTAACGACCGGCTACTCACAACCGTTACGTTACGACAACAGTTTTGCAGTCAAGACGTAAACTGCTAGAAGTAGAATTAGGTTTGATAGGAGCACAGATGCAGCTGCTGCTGTCGTTTGATCAATAGTAACCCATTGGTCCGTAGTTGTAATTATTGCGGTTACTGTTTGGTTCGCGGTCGAGGTAGAATCACAGGTGTCGACATTTGTCATTAGTTCAATAGAAAGATTGCGAGCTTCACATTGAATTGGTTCGAACGAGTATTCCGATTTAATTTCCGGGTAATTTCGCGGTTGCAGTATCTGTTGTTGTTTGAAACGATAGAATACAACGAATATAAATATATGATATCGTGATGAATGAAATGATATGAATGAGCAGTGAATAGTTTGTGCTCACCGAATTAGATTCGTTCCGCGCAGAACAGTAACTAAACTGTGACATTTTAAGGACATCGCTTGAAAACTTGTCGATATTTTCCTCAGTCCAGTTGTACTGAAAATAACATTTTTAATACAAATACTGGTTGATGCATAGTCAAGTGGCAGTTCTACTATGAAACTATTGAAGTTTCAAGGTCCCTTTTCCAGAAGGAGGCGGGGAGATTGGAAATGACTACAGATATTCCTCCTTTAACGACTATGTTTAATTTTTTACGACCTGGTCGTAAAGCAAATCGGTAAAATAACTCCTCACTGAACGACCAGGATCCGTTTCAACGACCTGGAATACGTCTTTAGATATTGTTTTGAGTCCATGAGTATAAAAAGTTACCAAGTATCAATTTTATATTAAATTTATTATCTGAACGTAAGAAATTCTTGAAGGTCGAATGGAAACAATATTTAACGGTCGTAAGTATGAGGAACGGTCGTAGTTGGCGATCGTAGATCAAGTGAGATAATTCAGTACAATAATTTCAACGAAAATCTGAGATCCAGTTGTTATATTTCCGTCATGGAACATCTGGTTGCTGGTTGCAAACGGGTCCCATAACACTTAAACTTCCGGAAACTTATAGTTTCCGCCACTTGGTATCTTGAATTAATAACTCACCGATGACATAACTTCCATCACTGTTTTTCCAATAAGAGCTGATGGTGATGGAGCTGTCACTTCATAGTTACGAAGAGAATCGAAGGTTCCGTCTTTAGTTACGTCTAGTTTCCTGTGAATGGTAAATGCGATAGTAATATATAGTATAATCCGTTTATGTCAATACCTTAAAAGTATTGTATTCGATGTTGTACCCACGGACCTACAGTTAGTTCTGCGAGAGGATATTAAGAAAAGAGTGTTTTTCAATCTCTCAACTGCGTACATGTATTTGGAGAAAACTTGGGCCTTATGTCATATGCAGAGCTACTACCATCGATCTGGAACCCAAAATAAGGACAACTTGGAAAAAAACTAAGATTTCCATACCCAAATACACTGCGGTACACCTAGCATCGTCTCACGACACACCAGTGTGCATGCGGAGTACTGGGCTAGGCTAGGCTAGTACTAGGCTAAAATAACTTGTCAGTCGAGATTAAAAAATTTACATTTAAAACTGTTACATTGCTGAAAATAAGTCAGATTAAGGACAAGTCTTAGAAATGAGGACGGTATGGCAGCCCTGCTTATATGTCTTGTGCAATATATGAATGAATATATGGATGTGTAGTCGGAAACAGCACGAGATAAAACTTATCAGAAACAAGTTTACACTTGTTTTAGTAAACTATTTTGGTAATTTTTACAGTGTAGGCAAACTATTTTGCCAAAATCTCAAGGTAGGCCAGCCTAACTATCCTGCCTTCTTGCCAGTCTACCTTACACACTTGCTTCCTATGCCTATGTTGTGGTACTTACTTTGCATTGTAGATGTCGAAATATCGATAACTTTCATAGTTTGAAGGTGCAGACGCGCAATATCCAAAATCTATTTTCGGATAATACATTAGAAACGCGATACACATCTCCTGATATGTGCTGAGGCTTCCCTGGAGATTGAAAATCACTTTCAATAATTCAAAAATAACTGTATGCAGTGATGCAGTGATAGAAATAGAAGTGTGGGAACGCAAGTTGAAAATGTTACTAAGAAAGCAGGATACATAGGTTGTTTGAAGGTAAACAATAACATTATGGAAGGCGTAGGGTCATAGGTTGTTTGAGGATGAATAATAACATTACGGAATGCATGAGTGCTTACGCGACTCTCGATAAGCCGGAGTGTATTATTGATAATAGTGATGTTGATGATTATCACTGACAGGTCCCTGACTAGAGCAATTTAGAAATGATGTAATATTTTTATAATAAAAATCTAGTTATTTTTCCAAGTATAATATACTAGAGGAGACCTGGAGATGCTCTATTGAGATTTACCTCTGTCATTTCAGTCCTATCTTCAGTGTTATAGACACATTCCATTCTTGTATGATCAGTTGCACCTATCAGTTCGACTGCGGGATCTAGAATTCTACTTTCTTGGTAATTGAAATCGTAAGAATCGTCATAAGCAATATAAGGTAGTTCTTCGTTGTTCCTGCAGTAAAAAAAACACATTTTCGAAATGAAATTGGACCTTGCGACGTAATTTATTGATCTCGTGGTCAGTACTTTGCTTTATGCAATATTTTGTTTGCACCCTGCAATCCAAATCTGAAACGGGCGTTCAGTTTACTATTGAAAACTCACGACTATACTCAGACGTACCTAAAATGTCGAAGTCTCAAATTTCTTCCAGCTAAATGACTGTGCAGTAATACCGCGTGTAAATGGATCCGGTCGACGTCAGAATCATTCATTCTCTGAAATTGACGGATTATAAGTATTTTAATTAAATACCTTACGGTAATATACGGCTAACGATGCAAGTAGGAAATGTGTTAGTAAATCCATCATCCTGTAAGTGAATATAGGCAATACCATCTTAACCTATTAGAAAAAGCTCCGATACCCATCGCGTTGACTAAATTTTTGAAGCTCACATTCGACCAAGCTGTATAAATAGGATATTAGCAACGACGGGGTCACTATGGCGATGATCGAGTCATAGTAACCGCTTGGGTCCATCATTCCGTAACGAAAAATACTCAATACCATGTTGTAAGCTCCTAAATCTAGTTGTTTTTGTTGATACCGAAATTATACTGTGGTAACTTACCTTCTCGTAGCAACTCTGTGGACAGAAGGCGGAACTCATAAAACTTTCTGCCTTTGGCGGAATGAAATGGAGGGTTGGATTCACAATATTACCGACATACATTATACCAGCATCGTATTGCCTCATGTTTGAAGTGTAGACTAATCGTATACCCGAACTGTCAATGATATCTAGAAATAGAATAAGATATTTATATCAAGTCAAGTCTGTGGTTCTTATTATGTGGTATCTGTATCAACGTTGCTATGAATCCTCAGAGTGGGGAATGACATACTTAAAACTCCGGGTGGGGAACCATATTTCCACAATAACCCCATTTGACGTGGCCTTTGATCGTGTATACAGTGCAGTATAGAAAACTTTTATTGCGCACAGGGTAACACCAGAATATTTTGCGTCCATACATATAATACAATCGATCAACTGTTGCACAAACTATTATGAAGTAGTCATGCAGTATCTCTGGAGCACAATAATTAGGAATATAGTATACAATCCATATACTATATTTCTTCATTCTCTGAACGTATAAATGGCAACCAAACATCTTAAGCAATTATGGCGCCCTGAACTACTACACCCTTTACCCTATCTAGCTACGACCCTGCTTGTATTTTATATATTTCGTATGTTTATTTCATTAACTGATATCGTCCTACCTTCTCGTTTTTGGGGATTGTCGTAATGGATCTCGATTTGTATATATACTGGGTCACCATCACCACCTATGGGTAAACCTGCTTCCTTGGGAAGGTCTATATTCTGTAAAAATACAATTAGATTATTCTATAATATTCAAAACTGCGTAGAAGAAAAAAAAAAGAAAAATAAATAAAATATAAATTTAAATGTCGTAACGAAAATTTTGATTTTATGCCTAACTGTGTCTTCTGTACTGTACTGTATGTTTACAGTCTTTTCGTTATAATGTTGTAAAGTGTATGATAATGATACAAACGTACAATAAACAATACACAATAAACAATGTACGAAAGCGCTCAGTGAGTGCTAATGCTAACGCGCCATGTTCGTTATTATTTAGTTTTCAGTTGTAAAAGACTTGCTCTGTACAATTCTTGCCTTTCAAAATTGATTCCTTGATTTACCCCTGTTACAACACTGTTTATAAAATTGGTATTTGTTTCGTTTAACGTCGTTTCACTTGTAAGTTGCTCTTATCAGAAACCTATCAACGACGTTAAGTGGGGACCTGTTGTATGTCTAAAATATCGATCCTAATGTCTTACTTAAAATTTCTGCATGTATAACTAAATTTATGCTCATGATAGTTTATCAACTATCAGAAAATTCACTCACGCCTGCTCCGATAGTCCAGCCAACTAGAACCATGCGACAAGTTTCGAAATGTTTAATTTTGGAAGTGAAACATCTCTCCTCTGTGTTAAGTTCTTCTGGATTCTGTGGAAACAAATATTATTTAACTAGAACTCCATTGAAATTACGGCCTTTAATTAGACATAGCAAGAAATGGGGAGGGCGGAGCTGGTAACAGCTTTGACAAAGTTATTTTGGAGAAATTACCCCACTTCATTCACGCACGAAGGAAAATTTGAAAGAAAAAGGATAATAACATTTTATAAGGCGCACAGGAAAATAAGACTAAAATATCATCGTGTAGGCACGTGCGAGTAAAGATCATGCACATGTTGATTGAAAATTTGATTTTACGCAAATTCAGGACCTACAAATAGTTTGAAATAGAGAAAAAAAATGGAAAAGTATTGTAGGAGTCTTCAGGGTGTAAACTAGGGTTTTCTATGCACTTTTTCTTACATTTAATTCTACTTCTACTTACCTCAAGTACGTCCTCGCACTGGTGGATAATAATGTGATGAACGATCATTTCATTCCCTTTTTGTATTCTTGGTTCAAACTAAACACAATTTAATATTCAAGTTATATTGCATGTAAAATCCTTTAGAGATTTTATTTTAAGACAATTTTAGAACTGCACAATTCGTTCTCGTGTCATTACCCAGTGTTTGAGATTCTCCTTTATCATGTTGGCTCATGCAGCCGACTTATACGTAGTATATACAATTTAATATATTTCAAAATCCCATATTAATATATCATCTTCTTGTACTCACTCTTATAACATGTTGTTTGCCAGGCAGTGTTGGTAATTTAAGTAATCTACAGTTGTAGTATGTTTCTTCTGCTGGAACTTGAAATTTGTCGTTCACTGCGTCGAAATATTCTGTGTTTTCATTAACAATGTTTGTTCCTCTCGCTGACTCCAAGAAGTACATGCTCTTAACACCTAAGATGGTTTAAAAGAGTCAAATAGTAAAAGCGTAAAATAGTTAACACCCTAATTTGCATTCTGTAAGGCGACACACCTAATTTAAAAAATCGTAATTTAGTCAAGAGAGAATACGGGGCCTGCAGTATATCTGGGATTGACGCAAAGTACTTATGTTACGTAGCGCTGTTCAGCTCTCTTGCTAACACTGATTATGTAGCAATAAGCAACGATAAAAAATATTAAACTGCAGTTGAGTTTCTGTATTAAACTGGCTTTCTAACCGCTACAACATGACTCCGGATATGTTGCCGTCTTACCGCTATTTGTTCCGTGATAATTTTCAAAAGTTATATCATCACCAGCAGGATCATCGTCACCGTGAGCATAGATCAAACGTTGTGTGCTTGCCTTTAAGAACAGTACATGACGTAATTATCATGCGTCACATTATTAGATGACGTAATTGAAGATATGACGTAATAACTCACGGTAATTTCCCTGTCTTTGTCGGCTTCACATGCTGCTAGTTGTCGAGTGAATTTAAACATAGTCCATCCATCACATTCTTTACCTGCGAGTACGTGAATGTTTTGTTCTGGATCTTTAGGTGGAAATGTGTTACCGACTCCGTGTCTGTCCTGTTAATGAAATAATAATATATATTGAGTTTCGTCGATTCGCCGGATAAGTCGACCCTCAAAATGAGGCAGCAGCACTATCATCTAACTATCAATAATTTGTATGTGTTATTCAGTAGCTTAGCATGCAAGTAATATATAAATCTTATATATATGGATCTTTAAAATTACTGCATTCATTGTTTCGCTTTGTAGCACTCTAGTCTATGTATGTTCGCAGGAAGTTATCGCAATATATATTTCATAATGGATAATACCGTAACGTAAGAGACCCCATCTTTCACCCATCCGACAATCATATCTGCCCCAGTCATTGCCCCACTTGGAGAGAATCCAATTCCAATCCAACCTTCAGTTTCACCTTGTACCTAAAAATCAAATATTTTGAAATATCTCATTCAGCAGATTTAATATTGCTCGTTGCAGCAATGATAATTTTACCTCGAATGTGATATCGGTATCATTGAAATTCCAATACAACTTGAGTACAGCATTGCCAGATCTCATCGTTACATGATGTGGATAAGACTCTGTCGGCTCTAACTGAGCGTTAACACAAATAGAACACCACAGACAGGCGACCAAATACTTGCAAAACATAGTTTTGCTAATGCTGTGTTCGAAAGAGATTGCGAAAGAATACTTTAGATATACTGTATATTTTTTAGAGATAAATAACTCCGTTTGAACGAGATCGTTGAAATCCATGAAATGACATTGGCAAAAAAGCGGGGCCGTCGTAATTCGTTACATTTAATGCATTTGATACTAGGTGTAGTTTATAGTGTGGACATCCTTTATGGAAGTGACTGTTCGATCCTAACATTAATTTGCCCTCTAGGCTATCAACCTTAAAAGTCAACCTCATAGTTATACTTTGTCTATCTAACTGAAAAATATGGTGATAATCTATAGAAACTCTCAACCTGTATATCAGAAACTGTTGCCAATATAGCTAATAAAATATTTTTATCCATTGTCAGTGGTCTGACCGTAGCAGTGATATGATCCTAACTAACGTAATGTTCGTTCTTTTTAGACGTTTTCTTTAATCATCCATCTGTATATCCTTTTCCTATAGCTCCTTAGGTCACTTCTTATTCCTCATCACATCTATCATTTAACGTCAGGTGGAATGAGGTAACTACTACCAGCCGGTGATAGTAATCCTCATTTTTTATTCAGTAGTCAGTAATTAGCTGATCACTGTAGGGGATAACGGTTTCGTATTGCTATGTCGACAACTGTTTCCTAGTGCATGTTAAATTATGTAAACACATGGTCTCAATAATGTAATATGTGTTCCGAAAGCCATAAATAATATACGGTGTTACGGATGGTCAATAATTTCACATGTTTTCGAATATGGAACCTGATTATTTTCCTTTTTATATTGTAAATAGTACAGAGGTGGGCAAACTTCTTTCCGTGACGTTCATATGAAAATATGTATGAAATTTTCAGTGAGCTACATTCGACAAAACAGTTAAATTGCTAAATATTGAAAGTTTTTGGAAGTAACATATGATTTATTGAATTTAACGTTATGTTGCTTTGTGCTCTCGGTAATCGCGTTATTGTCTCACATTTTTCCTTAGCATTTCATTAGCATTTTATTGTATAACAAAAGATATATATATATACACATACAGTATAGTGTAATGAAGTATACAGTAATCCCTCATTTATCGCGGGTATTGCGTTCCAGAGCCTCCCGCGATAGGTGAAAATCCGCAAAGTAGAAACCACATACTCATTTAACAATTTGAATTTATTTGAACGTATTTTGAATCATTATAAATCATTCACACACTCTTATTAAACTTTCCCACAATCATTTGACCTATTATTCATTTATTTTTAAACTTTTATCGCTTAAACATACTAGTACTGTACCCCACGGCATTTATCATGAAATAAAATACATATAATATTACATTAAAATGCAATATTATATAAAATCCGCGATGTACCCCATCCGCGAAAAGTGAACCGCGATATAGCAAGGGACGACTGTATACTGATATACTGATAAATATAGATAGCTCTACGGATAAAAACGTAAAATTATCTGTTAAATATTAAATGCAGTAATCTGATAATAACCAAAGAATGAAGTAAAGATTTTACACTGAAAACAGTGCTATCTGGTGTTAATATGCTTAAAATAAGTCGAGGTAATTATCGTTAAACCCGACAGACGGATCTCGCAAGCAGCTGCTACCTGTTAATAGGCTGATCCGGTTTTAAGGACGATGCAAAACGTTTTTACAGTGAGTTCCCAACCTTTCTTAAGTCGAGAACCTGAGCATCTGTCGAGAATGTTTCCAATACACAATATATTCAGTGACGTATATGTATATGCCGAAAAGAGCGCGTATTGAATGTCTAGAAATTGGCGACAATCTTTTCGACAACTTTACAATAATATCAACTCAAAAATACAAATCAAGTACGTCAATCTTTGAAATAACAAATTAAGGCACGGCATGGAAATTACTACTGTACCTGTCCATTGGTTTGATGCAATTTTATCTATGATGTTGCACGAGCACTGAAATAGCGCCCCTGACGGAAAACACGTGACGCCCATATTTTAGACAACTTTACCATAATATCAACTCAAAAAAATATAAATAGATTTCGTTAATCTTTTAATTAATTTAAATTTCGACAACACATGATAATTACGGTACAACTTGCTTTCATCGATGCAAATTGGACTACAATGTGATCGAAGTTAGACGCGCCCATTCATGTAGCGCCTATGACACGTGACATACCGGCCATGATTCAGATACGTCGATACACCGTTAAACAATACATAATGTCAGTCAATAAAAAACAATCAAACAAAAAAGCATCATGTTTTACCTCTGTGTCGGAACACTAAATCAGCGCTAACTTCAAACGAGAATTAACACTATTAATGGGCATTATGTAATTCAGTGATAAGCATTACATGGGTACAGTATGGTTGTAATTAGCGAGAGAATGAATGTCAAATATTACGGTGCAAGGTTTATTTGCTCTGTTACGTCAAAAAACTGTTGAATATTCGAACATTGGGATATTTGCGAGGGCGAGGGCGCGCTATTTTGTATTTATTATTACTATCTTTTATTTTCTGAAAGCAACTTCCCCTGTGACCCCCTCACGCTACGCCACTGAAACGAAAATTCTAGTGATTGAGAATATATTAGTTTATATATCTGGAACAGACTCGATTCAAATGTTAGTTAGTGGATACGTCTTCATAATCCAAATCTCCTTCGAGATATTCTGTTGATGTTATAGTAAAATGAGGTTTCGAATTTCCAGTGCTTGCTAGGTTCACGTAACTTCGTGGAACTGTGCTGATATCTCGAGGATCGATGTAGCTGGCAGATGATCGTCTTGGTAGTGTTTGTATTTCGCGTGGATTCATGTATGCGGAGTCTGTTAAAATTGAAAGATATTTTGAAGGGGAATCTGAGGAAGTGAAAATTAAAGCGAGATTTTTTTGTACAGTGTAAGTCCGCTATCACGCGCACCGATTTAACGCGGATTTGAATAAAACGCGATGGGTGATTGGACCTCTTTTTCAGTAATTAAAAGCTAGAGAGTCTTCCTTATGTATATTGTGTTTTTAAAGGCCATTTGCAACCAGTCCTCATGTGATGTAATGTAATGTAGTGACGTTTTGGTAAAACGTTGATGAGAAAAAATGCAAAAAATAAATAATTCGACGCATTCGTTACTTAAATTAACTCATTACGATAGGTCTTAGGTAAGTTAACCCTAGAAGGTATGCCCTGTGTCTCGGGTTTTCTTAGAAACCATTTGTAACCAATCCTCATATGATGTAATGTAGGGCAGTGACGTAGAGCAAAGCCCTTGAATTTCGTTCTACCATTGATGAGAAAAATATAAAAATACTTGGCAATATGAAAATATGAATATGAAATACTCACTCAACGTATCATTGCGACTAAGTGATGTGTTGTCATAAAAATGACTTTCTCCTTCCTCTTCGATGTCTGGAGCGTTTGCTTGATTGTTGCTGGGTTTCTCTCTGAAATATTGTACAAAAATATATTGTTCATAACTCTGCTAGTCTGAGTCTGAGCAAATGTGGGTCCCGTTGTAAATTTTAACCAATTTAAATCAATACCAATTAAAACACGTACTGTTATTTTCTTGTAACTGGACTGCGGGTGATTGTAGAAATTCATTTAAGTAATTGCCAACTGTGGACGCAAGTTTTTAGGAAGTAATATGAATCGCACGTGTTCCCGTAACGTGTAACACGGCATAAGTTACCCACTTCGAGCTTAAAAACTTCTACAGTACAGTATTACCTTGTTTGACTGTTTCTTATGTCAATGAAGTATTTGATGGCGAGTCCGATTAAAAGCAACGTAGGAATCAGAAAACCGATTAAAAAGCTTGTCGTATTGAACCAGCTAGAATCAGAAACTAAAAGAAAGCATATTGTATGAGTTGATTTATTTTATTTACAGTTTACGCTGCTTATCATGATCGCGAGTATTGTTATTAATATACATCGTTTTCAAAGTATATATTATATTCATATCCCTCAATGAAATGCAATTAAAAAAATATCAGAACGCTTTCAATGCTACTTTTGACGTTTCCACATAAAAGAGTAATGTCTCGCAACCAGATTTGATGGCTTTTTTGCGATTTCATTGTATGGAAACAGAATAACTCCTGTGATATATGTATGGTATGTATTTATATGACTCTTATAATATTGGGATACTGTAGCATAGTACCTGTCACGTAATATTCGTTTTCCGGTGTCGTTGTTTTTATTTCATATGACGATGATATGATAGAGGAGTCTGTTGTAGCCTCTGTTGTTTCATGGATTTGTGGTTTTGTTGTGGAACCGACTAAACGTTGACAAATGAATCCGTCTAATCCGACTTTCTCGCCTTGGCATACTTCACTGAACCACTGAATCAGATTTACATCAATTCGACACATTACGACACAGGTTTTATTTTCGTTGTTTTCTGGTTCGCTGACAGCCCAGTTCGTGTAATTTAGGGTCTCCCCGTCGTTCCATTTCCATGTTCCATTCCCGACATTACGTAATCCGAAGTATAAACCTGTATAATTTTATTAATAATAATCACCTCCAATTTTACACATATTAATTTTCTTAATGAATATGATTGATTGTAATCCGCGCGAAATTGTGTTAAAAAATTAATGTAAGCCGCCCTCGATTGTAAATCGATTAGGGCCCCTATCTGAAAAGAGGCCTTAAACCGATCCCCGTGCAAGTTTCGAGAGCGTCTAGTCAAGAACCCTTGGAGTTACAGACGATCGAAAATCCAAACACATATACAATTTGGTAAGCCCAGGCCCAGTTGCACGAATCGGGTCAAGTCAGGAGTTTAGAGCAGTGACTTTATAAGACATCAACACGCTTCAATATATCATAAAGTACATACTTAAACTTTCGTTATTATCTGTAACAAGTTTCTGTATGAACTGTTGAACTTCCGGTGTCTTGACAAGAGCTAATTCACCACCTTGTCCATTGCAATATGATTGAGCGTCATCATAAGGTCTTGAATCAATATCAGGGGAAACATAGTATTCGTACTGTCCACTTGCATTCCAAGTTCCACGAGCTGTAAAAAGATATAATGATCCAGTATAGACTACTGACATATATACTATAATACAGAGTCTTTTTTCTACATTGTTATAGTATAATTCTCTACATTTTTAACACCTTGATTCCTGGTACAAACTTTTCAGATCACCATTCGAGTAATGTGTAATACATTTCAATCAGAAAACTTTAATTTCATTAACTGTGGTAACTTGACCCCCTTTAAAAATTAGCTTATGGAATCCCACTACTCAATTGAAAAACTGTACGTTGGAAATCGCTACATTAATCATTGTTGGGCTGTTGCGCAGTATCCATAGTCAATAATCTATATCTAGTTGTACAGCAGATCCTAGCTTAACGTCGTAGATTGTTCCTGGAGAGTGTGTCGTTTAATTTCTGGTCATAAAAACTTCACCACACTTCTAAATGAAGAGCTAAAATCTCCTGATATTCATCATTATCACGATTAAAAAGGATTTTCTAACCCAACTACTATTGCAGTTAAACTAACTTGTAGCCAAACACGAAGTGCTCGCTGTACGACATTATCTATTGCAATAAATTCGTATAATTATCGTACATCTTGCGTATCTGCATCAACATTAATCCAGGATCAACTATTTCCGTAAACACATAATTCCTAACTCTTACCATTCGCCTCTCGACACAACACCAGTGTTAATACTGTGAAGAAAATTAGTTTCATTCTCGAGTAATTGCCTACTGAGCTGATAGTTGGAATTCACAATGTCTTCTCTAACTAACTGAAGTGAGAGCAGAACAGTGATACTATAAAGGCTGAGTGTGTTTGAGGTTTCTAAACGGAGTAGTAATAATAATTATATTTTATATTTTGATTTTAATATTTTTTTAACCAGAATTACGTTGTATCTGTCACCAACCATAATATTTTGCCTGTTGTTATAAAAAATAAGGTGGAGGTGGAAAAATAAAGCTCAATTTCCATCGATAGATTGAAATAATTAGGAAATTGTGAGAGAGCTGTCTATGATAGTGTGCTGTGTTGACTATGGTCATATAATAATGTATATAATGGATATTTGGCAAGTCCGGAATAGGCCAATGTGGGCCAAGAGCAAAGTTTATGGGCCAGTCTCCAAATTAAAAGCACATACCGCAATTTCTGATAATGGACTTGTGATTCAAGATTATAATTTAATAAATTGCTAACTACAGGCGCGAATAGTAAAGAAGGATTATGAATTACATGTATTATCTGTTAAAAAAAGCTGTTTAGTTGACAATTGAATCCGATACACGAAATTAGCATTTACTACTCTTTCTACTATGTTAATCTGCACTGCCGATATATAAATATGATTGTCGGATCGCGAGATGCCGATTTCACTGTAGACAGCTTGCAAGGAAAATTCACCAGAAGTTAAAAATAGCGATTTGTAAGCTTGAAACCGCGCGTTTCTAGCGACTCCAGATACCAACTTTTTCATTAAAGTTTATTGATGATTTGTCCACAATATATTTGTGCATTAGCTTGATATTCTTTTCTTCTCAATCATTCAAAACAGCACATAGATGATAAAGTAATAAGTAGTTACAATAGTAAGCTGTAGGTCTGTTGGCATTCTGTTACAGTTGCACTTATATAGTTCAATATTTCTTATTATACTTCTACTATACAATATAATGACTAGAATTGAAAAACAATTTGACTTGTGGCATGAGAAAACTCAGCACATGGCCCGAAATATCCTGAAACCAGCACTGCGTCATTGAATATATATTTAGATATACATTTGTATTATTCTTTACATTACCAAACCAGTGTTACTTCTAATGCGGGTGTGATATTTTCACTAGTGTATTGCTTTTAGGTATTTTAATATCATAGATATGTGTAGTTTCAGTTATCTGTTATTCTTTTACGATAATTCTCATATTATTTTACTGTAGTTACCGTTAATAATATACATACAACGGTGGTTTGTATCGTTTCGGTAGGTTTGCGTGGGTTTTAGTTCTCTGTTATTTTTATAATTCCAATGTAGTAACCGCTTCCTCTGATCTCTTGAGTTCTGATGACGTTTTTCCCGTTCACAGATGTCTTGTAGTTGCCTGAAATGAGATTCAAATTTGTTGTTAGCTTTGCATGTTTTCTATTTATGCTACATTATGTACAGACATATTTCAGTTTCTAGACATGCATTACGAGCCTTCCAAGTGTCCATATTTGTTTTGCC
Source organism: Halocynthia roretzi (assembly GCA_013436055.1). Classification (NCBI taxonomy): domain Eukaryota; kingdom Metazoa; phylum Chordata; class Ascidiacea; order Stolidobranchia; family Pyuridae; genus Halocynthia; species Halocynthia roretzi. The sequence goes on along the minus strand of QRAM01000565.1, from coordinate 32,846 downwards.
CCATCCGTATGTAAATGTATTGAATCTCTTTTCAGTGATATGGGATTAAGTTGTGATATAATATATTTTAAAAAAAATAGGAGACTATGGAGCGGTCCGTGATTGATTTCAAATTCATTGTACTGCCACAAAAGTAATGCTACTTTAGGTTGGTATTTAAATATGCAATACATTGTAGAAATGCGCACATTGTGGACTGTAGTTTTAACAGGAAACATGGGATCCATACTATTCTGACGCGTTAGAAAGAGCCTTTCTAGGTTGGCCGGTTTGCACTGCTAGTTCTTAATGAATACCGAAATATATTTTAGTTTGAGAAAATTGTTAGTGGGTCGGATATACTGACCTTCATCATTCACGACTTCCTTTCGTTTCTGACTGAAAATTCGATCGAGAACACATTTCGCTGGGAGATTTTCATCCTGGTTTTCAATCTCAGTGCTGCATTCCTATGTTATATAAATAATATAACAAAGATTGAACTGGGTCAAATTTATCTTCTCTGTCATTCCAAATATAGAGAACTAGTTTGTACTTGACTTACCTTGGTTTCTGTTTCTTTTCCTTGACATGTGTTTAATTTAACTTGTGTGCTGTATGCTCTTGTTCTTGTCTGTGTTCCTGGCTCGCACGTTGAGGAACATTCACTCCATGCGCTCCAGTGGTTTATGTCTATGTATATACAACAGTTAGTTGAAAAAAAACGTTTTTATATAGTTTGGTATACGTTGTTCTAAAAGCTCCTAAAAACATAAATAAAGGTCATGCAGCATAGAAGTTGTCAGCGTTTTTCAAATTCGACGGGTAAAATGACGACCAGGAACAATTTCTTAGTCATAAACGAATGACTTGTTTTATTATGGGGTGTAGTGTCTGTATCAACTTGCCCATCGCGCGCATTAGCGCGTAAATCTTTGTTTGAATTTTGATTTACATCGGCGTTTCGCAAATTCACAGCGTATACAGTGCATACGGTTCAAAATTGAGGACAAATTGCGAAGAGTACCGCCTTATAGTCTGTACTTATCCCGTAAATCAATCTATTTCCGTGCTAGCAGGAATATATTGCCTCCTCCTCAGTATTATATGATCCCGGAATAAAATTACTTACTATTCAGACGTTGACAAACAAATCCTCTTGGTCCATTTGTACCAGTGGTGCATGGCACATTGTACCAGGGAAGATTTGCTGCATATGTGTAGATCCATCCCATTATAACACAAGTTTCATCACTTCCTATATTGTTTGGTTCACCAGTCATCCAGTTAGTATAACTCAGAGCATCACCATCATTCCAAATAAAAGTTGCATTTGATCCAATGTCACGAAGTCCAATGAAAAAACCATATGGCCGACCTGTTGTATTGGAATAAAGCTCAAAATCGTATCACTGTTTACATGTATGTAATCTGGTCATTTACCTGAATTATTAGCAACGAGTGTCTGTATGAACTGTTGAACTTCCTGTGTCTTGACAAGAGCTAATTTTCCACCTTGTCCAATGCAATATGCTTGAGATTCGTTATAAGACCTTGAATTTCCATCAGAGGAAACATAGTATTCATAATTTCCACCTACATTCCATGTCCAACAAGCTAAAGCAAATTCAGGGAATGAATGGCGAGTATATGCCAGATATCCATATTCATCCATAAACACAAAAATGTTTTTGAATCATGTACTGTATTTTCTTGTGCAATAGCATTGGAATTTAGAAGAGGTGGTAACGAATTGAAATTTTTTACAATGCGTGCTGTACTATAAATGGTGTGGTAAATATCGTTTTTTAAAATGCCTGTATCAATGGTTATTTCCCCCTTGTCTGCGATGCTCAAATCTGATATTGAAGCAAGCAACAAATGTCAATTCTTTTTTTATTTTCTTCGTAACAGTATAGTTGTGCCCGATAAAATGAACTACCTACCTACGCCTACTTGTACACCAGTAAACATATTCTTCCTATAGTTAAAAGTTCAGTAAAGGAACGAGCTTTGAGACTGTTCTCATTCGAAATGTATAGGTGGGGATGTTATTCGTTTCAATAATTACCACTGTAAAATTTCACATATATATATATATAACGATGTTCCTCGCTATTTCGCTCACGTCGTAATACATCAGGTTATAGTTCAATATTATAATATTCCATATAATAGAGTGCTGTTCATACTGATTAAACGTTGACAAGCATATCACAATGTAGTACCTAGTATAACAAGCTAATATAAGTCTTTCCGTAGTTATTAAATATCTCCATCTCCATAAATAAAAAGTAAATATGATAATTCTTTTCTGATTGCGAATGAAAATGATCTGCTGTGAAACGAATTGAATGGTTTCTACTCCATTTACAATAGAAACCTTGTGGGTGTACATGTAAAATCAGTAGATTAGTCCATATATGCTCTAATGGTTCCAACCTAGGTGAGGCATATCCACCTATGATATGTACAAAAATGTTTGGCATTACTTACCGATCAGTCGTTGACATACAAATCCTTTTGTTCTATTTGAACCAGCGGTGCAGTGTACATTGTACCAGGGAAGATTTTCATAATATGTGTAGGTCCATCCCATCACGACACAAGTTTCATCACTTCCTATATTGTTTGGTTCACCAATCATCCAGTTACTATAACTCAGTGCTTCACCATAATTCCAAATAAAAGTTCCCTTTGATCCAGTGTAACGAAGTCCGATGTAAAAACTATATGGCTGACCTGTAGTATTGGAATAAGGTTTAGTTCAATATTCCATCACTGTTTTATGTAGCCTGGTTATTTACCTGAACTACCGGTATCAGTAACAAGTGTTTGTATGAATTGTTGAACTTCCGGTGTCTTGACAAGAGCTAATTCACCACCTTGTCCATTGCAATATGCTTGAGCGTCATCATAATACTTTGAATCTCCACCAGGAGAAACATAGTATTCGTACCGTCCGCTTGCATTCCAGGTCCCACGACCTGAAATATATAGAGTGGGATTAAGTATGCCAGATATTTATATTATTTTCTTGTGCACAGCAGGAATAACATTCTGATTTAGAAGAGGTGATAAACGAATGTACATGCCACGAAAATGAGATTGAAATTTTTTACAATGCATGCTATATATCGCGCACTTCCACTTCCTCACAGTTTCAGTAATAATGATATTTCTTACCGCTAGTTCCTTGACAAAGCATCATCAGAAATAAAAGTATCAATGGTTCCATGTTGGCTGATTATTTTACCCTCGTCTGCAATTCCTAAATCTAATCTAAAAGCAAGTAATATCGAGTTGCAGCAAATGTCAGTATTCACTTTCTTCGTAACAGTATAGTTGTATCAGACAAAACCAAATCAAGTTACATTCGTGGGTGCTGTAGATATGTTAACGCCTACTTGTACGCCGGTTAACATATTCTTTCTATGTTCGGAAATAGGAAAAGCTTTTAGAATTTAGACCTTCATTGAATCGAGATATATAGGTGTGGGTGTTTATCCTGCCACTTCCAACTATGTCTGTTTAGAGTATAACTTGAGAATTGTATATTATGTACATGGATATAATAGACTGCTGTTGCGATATTAAAAAACGGTTTCAAGGCGGTGATTCTCAAACGAGAGGCACTTGGCAACAAGGGGAGGAATTTTAGTCATGGAAAAAAACTGTAAGTTGGGAAAGATAGCACTATGTACTCTGTATATATATATATGCAGGTGAACCTCGATCCAACGGACTAATAGGGGGGAGCAGTTGTCCGTTGCAGCGATGAAATTTTCCCGGGGGGGG
>QRAM01000565.1:0-28236 GCA_013436055.1 Halocynthia roretzi | reverse complement strand
GAAAATAAATACAGAACTAAGAATTGTTCAGGAGCCTTGCGTTTAAAAAATGTACTGGCAATTCAAAGGGAGGGGAACCCGGGAACACTAACCTAGAGTTTATCATCTTCCCATTTCCTCGTCCTGAATCCCTAATTTTTGTAATGTTACTGATCTTATAAGAACGCACTGGGTTCCGGAATGACGTAAATTTACCCTAATCTGAAAAGAAAAATAGGCATCAATGTGTATAGTGACTTTCGAGACAATCTGTATTCGGGATAAATCAATATACAGCAAAATAAATACATGACTGAAATCACAGGAAAGCAGACAAAATACAGTAGAAGCCGCTTAATGACCACGAATAATACGACCAGCAGCTTTTTATGACCATTTCGGTACGGTCCCGAATTTTGCCATACAAAATTCTCCGTTCATTATGATTAAACTCCGGATAATATGACCAATGTTTCCATAGCTTTGCCGGGAAAATTTGCGATTTTTTGCGAAAAAATTCTTGTGCAGCGAGACATTACCAATTTTTTTGCATCTAAAACTATCCAACCTACATAACATATGACATTTCAAGTTTGCTTTACTCGAAACTTGAATTAAACGATAAATGTGATGTGTTTAGCTAACTGTGTCGATCAAGGTTTGTCTATAGCAGCTTCGGTTTTTGTGACCATCCGGATATTTTGACGAAAATGGTCCGGTTCCAAGGTGGTCAAATTAAGCGGCTTCTGCTGTATTGTCATTTATAATTGTGTTGATTTAGTCAATGTCGTTGTTCCGTGATCTTGGTATGACGTAGACGAGGATTCATTCAGTTCTGAAATAGTGAAATATGTAAATGTTATCATAGACAATCGGAGAGTACAGTCACTCTCTAAAGTCAGATTCAGTCTGATTATTACGATATCTAGTTTAGTGAGGTCCGTTTTAACGAGAGCGAACTGTATATACAGTATTCAGTATATCGCATTCAGCTTTCAAACAAATATAACTTTTAACTCTGGAGGGCCAAGTCAATATTTAGGGATTAAGGAATGATACATATTCAAATATAAGACAAGAATAGAAATGAAAGAATAAACTTACTTTGCATTTTCGAAGGATTTGATTTCCCTTTTTTGGAGAAGGCTGGTACATTCCACCATAACTTACGAATGTCAGCACGTTGTAGCGCGAAAAAGTAGAATATCAGAAAACCCTGTATAAATAGTAACAAAATATTGGACGGTGTAATATTTTCTCTTTATATATATATAAATAAAAGTGAATATGTTTGTGTTTTGTGTTCTACTGCCTGGGTAAAAATTATTATTCTAATTTCTACTGGATGCTTACACTTTAATTTGTTTGTACCAAACTTTGAACCACTTCCTTCATACTTATAGCCACCCAACCCTTATATGTGAATAGAGTATAGCAGGACCCCGGTTCCCGTCATTTTTTGCGTTTATTCTGTTTTTGGCAATAATAATTGCTTGGTTTTCGTCCGCAATTTCGGTGTTCTTCGCTATTCAACACACATATCTATCAGCAGACGTCGGTATTTGGCGCAGTGTGGTACTGTGGTTACGTCATACGCTTTGGTTTTCGCCATTTTCGTTTTTTTTACCGACATCCAGGACCCAATAAATGACCGAGGTTTCCTTGTAGTAGCAAATTTATTGTGATATATTTCTGTCTGAATTGTCAATACCTGGAATGCATTAGCGATTGAGAACAGCCATGCAAATACTTCATTCAGAGTAGGATCGTTGGTGAACAGAGTTGGTACCGCAAAGAGCCAAGTAATTCCGAGTAATACACTGACAATAAAAACTCGTTGGATGTTCTTTTTTCCTTCTTTCCTGGTCGATCTCAACTGAAAAAAAAAGACCATTTGACGCCGGTTAGCGCGAGGTCTTCGGTTGAAATGCATGCTGGTGTAAATGAAGTGTCGATTCAAATTACTCCCGCTCAAAAAGATCCCTCAATTTAAAAATTTCTCACAGGGACTTGTAATGTCTACCCTTCCTTCCCAACCTTATCCTTCGCGTTCCCATGGTCCCACCACTCTATGTTATATCCTTACATCTTTAGCTCGATCCGCGGTGATCGCTTTGCTCACGACAATAAAAATGATGAAGTTAGTGATCAGCATGATTCCGATCGGTAGAAGAAATCCGAAATAGAGAGTGTATCCATGTAGCCAGCAAAGGTTTTCACTTATATAATATGAAGGATAATCGAGACCTAGCAACACAGAAGTATACTATTGAATCATTATTAATATATATATTTATACCGTATATATGCTGTTTCTATTATACACATCTTATTGTCAATTCGAAGATTTGAATAATTGTAATGACGTCATGAGTAGGGAAGACATTTTCTTCATGTACTCCCCATTTAACGACCAGGATCCGTTCCAACGATCTGGAAACTATTTTTATAGTTCTAATGTCACCCGACGGGTTATCGAGTCCACCAGAGTATGAAAAGTTACCAAGTAAAAGTTTTATATGAAATTGAATATTTGAATAAAGAAGTTCGTAAAGGTCAAATGGGAACACTATCTAACAGTCGTAAGTTCGCGAAATTTTCTTAGTGAGCGTAACTTACCGTAATTTTTTTGTTCTGCGATACAACCTGCCAAATTCATGTCGAAAAGAATTTCGGATGCAATGACGCTGGTCGCAGTTATACCAATAGACAATGAGTAGACTACTATAGCTGATTTCATAACAAAGTGATCTCCGACAGAACTGAACACAAGCACAAATTTTCTGAAAGGAAAATCAAAAATTAGTTGTTATTTTGCGAATTAGTGGTTGATATTATTTGTTGTATAGTAGAGAAGCTTTGTAGTATAAAAATTTTTGTGTTTTTCCAGCCGAATGTTCGAAATATATATCATCTAATTCATTCTGATTATTTTTTATGCATAGGTTTGTTTTACTCAATAAATAATAATTTTTAATTTTTACCTATATAGAAGAACACCTTCAACAACTTGCCATCCCCAAGCAGACAGAAAGAAAACTTGAATAACAGCTGCAACCGCTGTACATTGAGTACGCTGACGTGGACGTACTGCTCCGATGAGAAATGTAAGATAGGCGACAAGAAGACAAAAACATAGTTGGATGTGAAGTTGATTGACAGTGCTGCTACGGAGATTCCTGAGAAAGATTAAGGTGAGATTTCGTTGGTTGCTCAAAATCCAAAGTGCTTTTGTGATGAGGTTAGCCAGGTTAGATTATTCCATTGGTTGCTACACGTTGGAATATTTAGGTTGAATGTTTCATTGGTTATTTTCGTCGCAAGGTTAGGTAATCTTAGATTTCATTGGTTGCTTAGAAATCTTGGAAGCCTTGCTTTGCTTTATTGTTCATTGTGATAAGATTAGACTTTAGAATATCAAGTTGCAGGAATATCAAATGATCTATATTGAATAGTTTATCTATTTGGACCAGTGGTTCGTTCCCAACATGTGTTACGCGAGAGCCATCCAAGTAATACGCGAGTGACTTCGAGCTTTAGTTAAATTTACAAGCAAAGAGCATTAATTTTTCTGTTGAAGCTAAAACTTAGGCTACTTGTTGTGATTTTCTTGTAACCTCTTTGCTAAAAGATTTACTTATTATGACCGTCGAGTTTTTAGGCAATATACGAGTACATATACTATACCTCTAAGTGGTATGCGATAAGAAAAAGGTTGGTAACCACTGATTTAGACCAATGTTTCTCTACTGTTAGCCTTGTACCCCTCGATAGCAGTCGTATAGTATATAGTACATAGTACATATATATTCAGATTATTATTGAAGATGTTGAGGGGGGCATTAAAGCGGTCCCAGTTAGGATTTCATACCTTCCGGTACCATTCCGGTGGTCCGGACCTGGGTTTTATTTGTTCATGCATTATTCTAGGATTCATATGAACCACATCTATCGGTACTTACTTAAAATAGAGATAGATAACGAGAAGTAGAAAGACAGACAGTGTAGATATTCCACATCCGATATATCCAAATACATTCAGAGCAATGTTGTTTGTGATTGGATATCTTTGCTGAAAAATACATGATCATGCTTTATCACTGATCAAGATATTTACTTATAACTATTTTAAGTTCTCGGTGTTATGTAAAATATCTTTTACCACAAGCAGTGCAAAATTAGTCGTGTGATTGCAAGCACATTCCGGTGGGTTTGATCCTTCAACGATTCTACATCCATCGAATTTCCAATCGTATAGCTCAGTGTTATAATAACCGCAACATTGGTATGGTTTCGTGACAACTTGTATTGCCTTGAGGTTGATATAGAAATAGGGACGATAAAGTTAAACAGTCTAACTGCGAATGCAATGGAGATAGGCTATCTGTGACATGGAGATAGCAGATAGCACTAGCAGGGCGACCCGGCAAATCATTTAAAGAACTTTAAAGTACAGTGGTCGGCAAACTGTGGGCCGCTGCCCAATCTTGGGCCTTTTAGCAAATTAAAATGGGCCGATACAAGTGTTAGAAACTTACTTGTTTCTGCAACCATATTTCCGGCTTTAATACAGATGACTGAAAGCAATTTCACAAATCGCACTGATTGATGGAATATACTAGTAAATAGGAAGCTCTTGTATTGTACAATTTACCTATTTTTCACTTTTACAGTTATCAGTTATCTAGTAATAGTTACAGTGGTTTGTTTCACATGGAATGCTGAGTCTTTAATTATTACTGAAGAGAGGATTTGGGCCATCGTAATAAAAGTTTGGCAACCACTGACTTAGTGTAAGCATACTGACTGAAATGACAGGATTGGTTAGTAGTTTTTACCCGCCTTGCCAACCTTGAATCCATAAATGTGAGGTTATCAAGTGTTTCGTAAGCACTTATTCCTTCTCTAATGTTATTGTTCATCCTAGATTAACCCATACATTGCTTACCTGTGCTGCAGCATCTTCTTCTGGTATTGTTATATTGTATCTTATTGGGTCTGCAAGACCTTGCAATATGATTGGATAATTGTCACTTCGTCTTATGAGTTGTGCGCTGAATACCTGTCGATGTGAATTGTATATTATGTAGCGATACCATAAAGAGACAGTAACTATGCTATCGTAGTAGTAGTATGTTTACTGTATAGTAAAAATTCGTAAGATCGAAGTTGAGGGGAGCCAGGCAAATTACTTCAAATTAACTGAAGTTCGAACTATCCTAATATTAAAGTACTTTAACTTTAATCAAGCATTCATAGAAATCATTTTATTACGTAATCCATAGGTGTACCGACGTCCCTAAAGTCCATGCTTTAATCTATCACCGTCATAAATGCACGTGTTACACGCTCATTTTATACCCTTACACTATATAGTACATAGGAAAATGCTAAAAGCTCACTAGCGCGAGGTCGAATGTAAATTACTTCGAGCAAACCGTAGTTCAAGATATCGGTTCTTTTATTTTAATTAGGACTTTTGCCCAGACCAATAAATAAGTTCGAGCCAGCCGACGTCGAGATAACGAGCTCACACTGAAAATATTTTCTACTCACTGGAACGTCTTGGAGATCTGGTATATCCGAGTAAAATATCCTGTTGCTAGAATGAAATATAAATATTGCGATTAGTTCGTCATCGACACCCTGCAGTTTATCGTTCGCTTGAAATAACGCCGAAAGTGGGATCAGTCCTCTCACCGCTTGCATAGTGACATTACCGTTGTTGAAAGAAGTGTTGTATGTTAATTGTAATCCCGCTGGTATTATTGATGCCTTTGAAAAAATATGCATTAAATAATATTTTAAATTAGCTTGTTTGTGGTTTAAATGTCTCTCTTCTGTTGATATATCGATGCTTTCATTCAATTTTGAAAATAAACTCACTAAAATTACTGAAATTACTAAGATATTCTTTCTCTGGTCCCAGAAAATTCGTGAAGAAACGATACCGTAAAAAGTTTGAGAATTACTGGTATAAAACAGATTTCGCTGCAGGTCACAGTAGGTCCCCACTCAATGTCGTGGATAGTTTCTTAGAATGTGCGACTTGGAGTGAAACGAGAGTAATTTTACCATAGACCCAATGATATAATCAGTGCACTTTTTTTTGTTCATGCATTGCTCTAGGATGCATTTTGAAATAGTGACGTTGTTTCAGTATGTTAAATTAGCATGGCGTATATGTAATATTTCTGGTTAAAATGTCAACGAATTGCTAAACATCGTAAATGGAAGGGCTTGGCACAGTAGGAGAGAGAACCATAACCCGGCTAGTTTCCCAATACCATTATTCATCGTGATTAATACACAAAATATTTGGATACCTGAAAAATGATATCTGAAGTCCGTATAACTATCGGTTCCTCAGTTATGTTTAATCTCAATGGAAGATTTTCAATAACTTCGATCAGAATTCCTTTTTCGATGTTGGTTCGATTGTCGATCAGTGGGATGATATAATCGTTCACAAAAGTCGTCAAGCGTTCTGGGGAAACCTGTCAAAATGAGATCTATTTTACGGTATACAGTACTTATAGGGCAGTATATCCAACCTGTGGTAGGATGGCTCGCTAGTGGTACGCGAATACCTTCGAAATTCAGTTCAATTTACAAGCAAAGAGCATTAATTCATTCGTGGAAGTTAAAACTTGGGCTATTTGTTGTGATTTCCTTGAAACCTCTTTGCAAAAGTTATATAGTTTGCTAATTAAAAGATTTGAAAAAGGGTTGGGAACTACTGTTATAGTGGAACCAGACAATTTTCTGAGGCAGATTCAAACTGCAACATTTTTCTACCAGTACTCAAAGGAGCTGTAACCTTCAATTCTAGATCATGCGAATGAATCAAAGTAATTATCATGTCATTTTCTATACACATGTAACAACTGATATAGTATGTCACGTAGCGCTGTTTAGATTCCTTCTCACACTGACTATGGAGCAATAATCACTGACTATTTCAGTAGTAGAAATTATTTAACTGCACCAAGGCTTCGGCTGTAAATTGGCTTTGTATAATAAACTACTAATGAGGTGAAGTAGATAAGTCTAGTGTATGTTTAGAAATGTGCAAAGCTTAGAGAGAACAGTAAGTTCTTGTCCCATTACTCTGACACACACACACACACACACAAACGATAGACACGATTATATAGATTTGGCAGAAATAGGTTAGACGCCAACTTGCATAGTTTAAAGACACCTAAAACCAAGGTCTAGTCTATGCAGGATTGTAATTAAGGAACCTATGGTACATGCTGATTTGTATTTACCGTTACATTGTTGTCCTTCCATGCATTTGCAAAACTCACAACCTCACTGAATGTATTTATCTGAATAAAAATGCAAGTTAGTTATCTACCAATTTACTTACGCACAGCTCGCTGTTCTGACTCGAGGCTAGGAGACCTTGGGAGACCCTAACTGTTATACAGTCATACATGTTTAATATTACTAAGACACTCCCATAAATTTTCCTACATGTTGGATTTGTGTTCACATATTATCTTGGCTTCTGTAATTTTCCCATTACCAATGAAATAGGATTATTGAAGTTAGTTCGGAAAATCTCCCATGGGCGTATAAACGAGTGGGTTTTCCATATAAATGTCCCATTTGCATCAAGTAACCACAATAAAACCACGGATACTGGTACTCACAATAATTAAAATCGAGAGAATTCAACGTCAAAATTATTGTTATATAAATAAACATATAATACTGTGCTATATTAAAATTTACTCGTTTGTGTGGGTTAACAATTACACCATGTGCTACATAAATGCTCTCTCAAAATTATTTTGTTTGTTGCCCATGGCTTAATTACGGGAGATTTCGATAGTGTGTTATTTTTAGATGGAAGGCTATGATGCCAGGGGATCTGGTTTAATTACAATTTTGCTGTTTAACAGAATATTAATTTTATTGTAATAAGATGAATTTATTCCACTCACTTCAGTAACTGGAGTAGACATCGTATCAGTGGTAGTCGTGGTTGTAGCCTGCGTGGTTGTAACTGAATATTGTAAAATGTATAAGGAAATTAAGCTATTGAGAACGAACAAAAAAACTGTCCTTCATAGACAGACTTGAGCAGAGATGGTAATGGGTACAGGTCAGTTGAAAAATGTAGGTCCCTGTTTCAAAATTGTCATTGAGAATTTTTGTAATCCTTTTGATATATACAGTGTATTCGGATATGATCGGATACAACATTGAACTGTTCTCTAGTATTATAATTCTAGAAAGCTATAAGGAAGTGCTCACTTCCTCAATTTCATTAAAGTGATGATAATGCTGTAGCGAGAAAGTAGCTGTACCGTGGTGCTCTCGGTCTCTCATATAATATTGGTTAATATGTAAACGTAATTCACTGTCGGGGAGTACCATTCAGATAAAAATAGAAAATGGAAAAAAAATAGAAATGTATAGAAATCCGCTTACCAACGTTTCGTTGACATACAAAACCCACGGAGGCAAGTATTATTTCTCGCTCGACAGCAGTTCGTGGTATTACTGGTGCAGTGCATGGCACGTTGTACCAAGTCAAATTAGGCTCATATCGTGTACTAGTTCCCATCGCAACACAAGAAGCATCTAGTCCAAGGATTTCTATTTCTAACTCATTGGATAAATCCACAGGTTGACCCTCAGCCCAATTCGTATAATTCAGTACGTCACCATCGTTCCATATATAAGTTCCATTTCGAAAGCTGTCTCGAAGTCCAATGTAAAATCCATATGGAATACCTGAAAAAACATAATAGACAGTGGAGGATTGTGCCTTTAGACCGGATTGAGCATCATGTACAGTGTGTACAGTATACAGTGGTTCTTATTTTTATATTAAGGGAAATTAAATTCATTGCGAGATATATTTGGTGTAAAATGAATACATTCACATATGCATACGAAATAATATCTCAATTCGGCACATCAACCAGTTTCTTTCTGTACTGCATGTGCTGGTAAGTGCAACGCGCTTTTCTAAGGAGGTCTTGTGGAGTTTCCATTGGAAATTAGAAACTTCTCTCACACCCCTGGAAACGCTTTCTCGCACCCAAGGTTAAAAACCATTACTCTAGTAGTCTAGTAATTCGGCCCATCACTACACAACATGCTGTGGCTCAAACAGATAGATTTTAGAGCAATATAGATAATTATGTATCCTATATGTATTCACCTTGCCTTTCATCAACCTCAATGTGTGGCAATATATACTCCATTCAGAGCGGTATATACATAGTAAGTAATAGGAGCAGAATGGCCAGTTACGTGTGTTGAGACATAAACTGGATGAAAACATGCGAAAATGGTATGCTTCACAGTAAAAGGTCGCCCTTGAAACTTCATTATAGGTATTGATTCATGAAAGCTATCACTACAACAAATATATATTACAGCTATACAGAGCTTCCATTATTATAAGGTTTCACGGGACTGCCTACCTGAAACACCATCAACGAGTGTTTGTATGAATTGTTGAATTTCCTGTGTCTTGACAAGAGCTAATTCACCACCTGATCCATTGCAATGTGCTTGAGATCCGTCATATGTCAAAGAAATTCCAACTGGTGAAACAAAGTACTCGTATTGTCCGAAAATCCTCCAAATTCCTCGATCTAGAAATAATATTCCCAGGTGAATTTATCTTTGAGCGATAACCAGAACAGTAAACCCTTGCTAATTCGGTATTCGGTATTAGTACGTGAGTCGTTTGTGTTAACTCGTGCTGGAGTGTTGTCACCTATTTCACTCTGGTAATTCGGCAGTGGTTTATAATACAGCATACCCATAATAAGCTGGTATTTGAAAAGTTTTAATTTTCTCTAATTCGGAATGACTGACCCACTGACTTACTCAGGAGTATTTGACGTAATCGAAATTCAGAATGAGTGATTCACTCAGTACAGTAGTCGTTGTGTCGTGGTAGCTTGTGCTGGTGCGTCCTCTCGCCTATTCCATTAGATATTGTACTTCAGTATTATACTGTACATTACCCTTTGTAGTCGTAACAATATTGTTTGGAAGTCAGAATTTCAAAATTTTGCGATTTATGGATGATATTATAGGGAATAGAATTTGTTATTCATCAATTTAGCGAGCGGTTACTGTTCAATAATGATTTAAACTTCTTTTTACAGCAGAAAAAGTTTAAATCGAAATAATATAAAAACACCGAACGCCCGAGTAGTTGTACCTGGTGAAGTTGTTGTTGTTGCTGGTGAAGTTGTTGTTGTTGTTGTTGCTGGTGGAGTTGTTGTTGTTGTTGCTGGTGAAGTTGTTGTTGTACCAGGTGCTGTAGTTGCTGTCATCGTTGTTGTAATATTAGTAGAATTTGTTGTTATAGCTATTGGCGTTGACGTATATATTGTAGATGGTGTCTGTGTAGTGCTATTGATCGCTGAAGAAGTTTGCTGAAGGGTAGTTATCGGTATATTGGAGGTTGTTGCATTTGCTGTGCTTGGATTAGTCGTTGGAAGATTCGTGGTGGCCGTGGTAAACGCACTGGTATCAGACGTTGTCGTAGTTGTATTGCAATTTTGCATTTCCTGTAATACAAATATACATCATAAAAAATGTTTGGTTCAATTTCCCCTGTCACAAAAAGTACGTGCAAAGCTTATACCATTACGGGGGGCGCTCGCCTGAAATATCAAAATTATTACTTAACGCCATACCCAATGCAGAATTTAAAGTCGAAATTGTGATTGTAATCTTGCTGGTTAAATTGCTGGCTGTGATTGTAATCTTGCTGGCTGGTTAAGTAGATAAATATTGAACTATGGTTCACTCACGTCCAAAACTTTCAAAATCATTTCGGATAAAGGATTATCACCCTCACGTAACTGTAATAATACGTTTCATCCCACAGTGTACGATTTCTTCTGCGTTGGCCCCAAGTAAGTGTATTAACGTTTACACCCAGTATATTCAAGTTATTTGAATTCGTGAAATTGTATTGAAATTTGCAGAGCGGACCCAACCCTTGCCCGAGTGAGCTATTTCAGCGGAAAAACTCGTATTGTTACGCAACGTTGTTACCTTCGGTCTACGTCAAATTCGGTGTTCTGCTTCTTTTCCAGACCTTAGACTAATTTTCTAGAATCTAGAGTGAATTTTGTTCAACAAACGTTATTTTCTTCTCCCATACGTCATAATTTCAATATTTGTTCGTTGCAAATTATTACTAGAATATCTTCAAATATTCTTCAAATTTTGTAATAACGTAACGAGATAGTTGTATTCTTCCGCGTATTGTTACGTGCCTGTCAATAATTCGCAGGTGTTTGTGGGTATACTTACACAGCGTTTTATCCGTTATGCCGCCGTCTGTGGCCACGCGATTAACTCATCACGCAGCCACGGCAACTTACAAGATCGAGAAAATAATCAGCCCAACAGAAAATTATACCGGATTTACCAAGGTCCGGAATACCTGTTTTCATTCATTTATACATTATATTTCTGTTAAACATACCGTGTCCTCTTCGTTATTCCCACAGTTGCTTCCGCCTGGACCATTTAACCTCAAGACAGTTCTTGTCCGTACCCGGGATGACACGATACAGGGTCCCCATGCAGTCCATTCCGAACAATAAACCACTGTTTTGAATGAAAACAAGAGTCAGTTAGGTTAGTCAGTTAGTCATTCGGCAGAGGTCCATAGTATACACTATCCTCTTATTCGGTGGTATTTAAAAAGTTGTAATTTCCTTCAATTTGGAATAACCGATCCGCTTAGTTAGGATTATTTCAAGCAAGCCGGTTCTCGTTATAAGTTTCGTTAAAACGCTGGTGAGAAAAAGCGAAAGAGATCAAATGCTCTAGGCTCAAGATAATGCGAGAGATGTGTTCATAAAAATCGACTCATAATGTGAAATAATGTTGAAGACCCTTGTTATAGTGTAAGGTTGACGTAATCTTCACCTAGTGTCGTGACTGTAGCTCGGCATATAAACTAGTCACCACTAACACTGGTGATAAGCTAGCGAAATGTTCTGGTATGTATCCGTACGGTTAACTTCACGCAAGCTCGTATACCTGTTAGTTTTAGACATATATATGGAGATAGAATAGATATAATTCTTTTTACTTACTCAGCAAACGTTCGCACGCATATCCAATCATGAATTGCGGTGTGCATAGTATGTTGTTCCAGGACAGATTATCTTGATATTGATATTCCCGACCCATCATAACACAGTCCTCTGACATATTGGTTGAAGGTTGAGTGTCGTTCCAGTTGCTGTAACTTAAAGTCTGGTCGTCCCATTGAAAGCTGCCCTGTCGGTGTCGTAACCCAATATAGAATGCATACGGTATGCCTGTAATGTATATTAAAAAAAATGCGAATAATAATCCGACATTCAGTGATACGAGTAAAGTAAGACTTGAGTACAAATTTTGTATGTAGTGCCTGTTCCGTGTTACAACGATTGTTTCACTATTTCTTACGATGTAAATTGCCTGATCTATGAATTGTCGTGTTCAGATGTCACCCATATAGAAAAGTTCGATTTAATATTTCAACTTCCGTAAGTGGGGGCTAGTGAGTAATAACAACACAGGTTTTCGTGTGACTAAGCGCGTTCCGAGATATCTGCATATATCAACCTAGTGATTCCAAACGCGAGGCGCACGTTTGGGAATGAAGGGCGCAGTTTGAAAATAGTGTTAGTCTAAAGATACTCCAGGCGCGCGTTGAGCGGAAAAGTATAAGAATGAATGTACACATCCCTCCCTCACTGTAGCAATCAGGAAATCATGTGTTAAGGATAACTCTTTCAATATTAAAAAATTTCTTATATTAAACGATGCTTTTGAAAATATATATAACTGTATGTTCTAATTTATGTTGATTTACATCATCAGACATGTTCAATGTAATTAAATATATATGTATAAATATAATTTACTACACTACTACATATACTAAAGGTTGCGTTGAGCAGAAAATGTTTCAGAATATCTGCACCACCTACCCGAACCAGCAGTAACGATATTGTTTAAAAAGTTCTGAATCTCAGTTGTATTGACGATTGCCAATTTACCGCCTGCATTAATGCAACCAGCGTTAGCCAGCTCGTAATTTGACACTAGACTGCCTCCCGGTGTTAACATGTATTCGTTGACACCAAATTGCGACCAAGATCCACGAGCTGTGTAGAAAAAATATTACATGAGTAAGGAAAACACGGGTCTAGAAATGATAGAATTATGATTGTATTATCGATAAGGTTTGTTCATATTTCTCTCTGTTAGACGATAAGTGATTATAGTTCTTTACCGTTTTATGTACCTTTGCGTTTCCTGACTCTTTATTTATATAACTGAATATCTTGAATTTGGTAGTCTATTATGGAAAGCCAATTGTAGGTAAATATTATCTATGTCTGAACTGAACTATGTTTATTGCTACATAGTCAGTGTGATCAAGGGAGCTACGTCACATATTATATCCGTTATGACTGGATAAGTACTTTGAATCATTTCCATATTTACAATTATATGATACAATCCTATTTGCGACACAGTAAGAATCTATATATCTATCTACCGTAATTATTTCGTATATTATTATTATTATTATTGTAAGCCACGGCTTATAGTGCCATCTTTTCGTGCCGCTTACAATCAAGGGTGGCATACAATCGAATAAATACGGTGTTACGGCTTCCCTGGTAAAGGCTTTTATCTAGACAAGGCTCTGCTAGTACCTAATATATATATACGAAGGGTAGACGTAAATGACATAGTAAACTGTACGACGCACACTCACTGTACGTAATAAACACTGTCTTGAGTATAGTAGGAAATGTTACGATCTCGTTGGTTTTACGTTTCTACGTGTTTTTGTCAGGTAATTTTGTGTATTAGAATATCAGATTCAATTACAGTTTGCCTTAGTGGAAATTTCAAGGTGTAGCGATCTGTAAATTTTGAACAGCGCGCCAAGCGACTTCATGCCGGGAGTTCTGCATAATTGTAGCACAATTCTAGTTTTAACTCACATCTGGGCTGGGCTAAGATCGCTTTCAAATCTTGATTCAGGGACAGCAAGCAACCACGAGCTGAAGCAAATCCGCTAATATGAATGGTGCTGTTGTATATCACTTCGTCAGACCCTTCACTAGAAAGGAAACAACATATATTTTCGAAAGTTTGTTTGCCTGATCTTTTACATGTAAGCATCTATCAAATCCTTACATCCGTACATACTGTTGACTTTCGATTTTCCTGATTAAATAGGGAGAATACCCGTTCGGAAACGTAGAAGTCAGAAATTCCCCGAAGTGAAAAATACCGTAGTGAAAGCAATTTAATTAGTTCTAGGTTCTGACTGGCACTGAGATCCACAATCTCTCTTTTCTCACCTTTTCCCCTCGGAGACATAGCTACTAATGTGAAGTATTCGAGTAAATATTAGTGAGAAAAATGAGGAGTGAATACTGTGCTATCAAGACCGCGCTTCCACTGCGACCGAGAGCGATCATATATGTAAAAAAATCAACTACGCGAGTTGCTAGGTCATGTATGACACATATAATTATTCAATAACAAGGATCATATATAATAAATAATAATCATATCATAATAAATTGAGGGACTACAAGCCCTGTCTTTTCATTTAATTTCAGCTGTGAAGATTTGATGCCTTGTAAATACTTCACCAAGCTCACTCTACTTTTAATTGTCCTCGTCAGAGGGGAATTAAATTATTCACAGCAAGCTCAGCTTATTATATAGGGAGTAGAATTATATAAACAGCTAGTGATGATATACCAACGTGTAAGACTGTAGATTGCTTCATAGTCCGTTTGAGAAGGGATCTAAGCAGCGCTACGCGACATATTATATTCGTTATTACGCGTCTATAGGAAATGACATGATATTTACTTTGATTCATTCGTACGATATAGAACTAAAGGCTACATACCTGCAGTCGTTAAACCCGTTACAGAATAAATCACCAGCGATACATCTCGGCTCCTCTTCGCATTGAAACTCGTTGTTGGTGCAAGTCGAATCTAAAATCAAAATCATTTTATCTGCTATGTTTTCACGGTGAAGTCGCTCTAATTCTTCAGATAATTTGAAATGATGAACATACTCGGCCTTTTTTTGTTCCGGGGAATTGCCGGAATCAAGATTGTTATTTCGGCGGCTTTAGTAGGGCACAAAGGGCATCTATCTACAAAACGAATTAGTACTTACCTTCTCTACATAATGCTTTTGCTTTTTTTGCTTGAGAATTTTCCAACAAGCAGGTTCGATTTGGGAACTGCAAGCTGCGACAAGGAACTCCCATTGAAGCCATACTCGATCGATAAATGGTTTCGTCATTATTCATAGCCCTGTACGAAATTATAAATGCACTAAGTTACTAGAGAATCTAACTATAGGAATTAGAGATCGACTAATACGCACGCCGAACATAAAGTTGTCGATACATCGCAGAGTCAAAAAGGCCGTGACACTACTAGCAGACCTATATCCATATAATGGTGTAATAATTCGATCATTAGTCTACTACTACTTGTGTGAGAGATCCAAGTTTTATATACTACTTGTACGCTACTGGATGTATTGTTCTGCTACTGGTTAACACATAGAATTCTTGATAGTCATATGGAAGTGGTGCTGCCTTATTTTGATGGTCGACTTATGAATGGCGAATTGTTGGGTAAAACCTATGACACATTACAGAGATTTTTCTTTATAAAGATAAAATGGTTTTACTTACTCGCAATCCAGTCTTCCATCACAAAATGACTGCTTGTATATGCATTGAGAAGAAGACCCACAGAAATAGTCCGTCGGGCAATTCATAGCTCGTGCTTGTAACGAAAATACAAAGTTTTACACAGTGTACAGTAGAGCCGACTCGTTAAAAAATGTAATGGAGGGATTGCAAGCCCTATCTTTTCATTTAGTGTCAGCTGGGGAAAGGTTGATACAGTACTTTGTAAATACTGAATTCACTTTACTTTCCATTGTCATTGTTTATCACACGGTTAGTTATATAAGGGTTTACTATCCACGTAGAGACTAAAATGTGCTTTTACATAGTGCAGTTTCAGAGGCATAGGTCTTATAAGCGCTACATGAAGGAGGGCGAAATTCAAGTATATCTTGGATTAATTCGCCAAATCAGACTTACTTAAATTTGCTTCGCTAAACAACTGAAGTGATACAGCTAATGCAATGAAGAACATGGAAGATGCGCTGTACATGTACAGCGTCATATTGCCTTTGCTGTCGTCGATATAATTTCTCCAATGTAACTCCAGCAGTGGAATGTAATCGAAAACAATTAGGTGATTTTTTGAATTGCGTCTAGAAACTAAGATTTGGAGTGTTTCTGTGAAAATAGGTAACTATACCGTATTTCTAATGAATAACTGATAATATTATTCTCCTTCAACGACTTGCGAAAAAGCGATATTTTATTCTATCGACGAATATTTAAAGCAGCCTGCTCTTCTGGTAGTTATCAAAGCGCTTAGTAATCGCATCAAATCAAACTTCATACCATCATAAACATTGTACAGCAGGGCTGGACCTCCTGGGGTCCACAGCGCGATTTCAGGGGGTCCAAAAAAGTGATGAGCTGAAATAAACGAATTAGGGATGTGGTATGGTTGTACGCTTTTTATCAAATGCTAAGTACACAAAGATTAAGTAGTTATATTAAGCAGAAAGTAGTATAATTTGACCATCCACCAATAAATCCTAACTTAATCAGTGCTTGTGGGCCTACAGCGAAAAAAGGTTGGGAAGCCCTGGCTTCGAGTTATGTAGTATATATGTTGTACAGTATCATCGTACTACCGTCACCAAGTCAGGGTTTTACCCTAATTCTAATTCCTAAACTATTACATGTACTGTATACTGTACATAGTTTTCTAGCACTTCTGCATTCCTGAAACTTAGCTCGCCTTACCCGACTAGGGAAATATACTAGCGAATACTAAAACACTGAATAAGCTCTTGATTATAACATGTTAAGTTAGCTTAATGAGAAGTAAGATTTCCGAACCATATGATTCAGATATCACAATTTGTTATTTGTTTTTACTTAATGAATAGTTGTATCATCGTGAGTTTTGCAATCATGCAATAGAGGAAATGAATGACACATTATTAGCATGATACATAGTAATACTGGTGGAATAGGCATGAAGAATTCGTAGGAATGGTCGGAATAATATTCAATCAGCAGTGGGATTCATTCTGTAGGAACCGGTTCTGATATGAATCTCATCATTAATTTTTTGATATAATTGATAAAAAAATATGCAGCTTATATTGCGTTGGGAGGGACTGGGTCTCCAATCCCACGTTTAGTATTCTCGTCTACGTACTCCTTCTGGTTCATTATGTCGTTCACACTTAACCGCGTATCAGCAAGCACCACTGTTTCTGCTAGCCGCTCATATTAAAATATTTGGTGTATTAAATGATGCTTTCGAAAATATATTTTACAGCAGTTTTATTCTGTGTTGTTTAAACATCATTGAACATGTGTACTTGCACATTTGGTTGCACAATATAGTTATTTTTCACAGTGTATTTTACTAGATGAGGGCCTTTGGTGGGGTGAAGATGCTCAAATTTTGAGCGAATGATCTCGTCATTTCAAATTTATCTCTCTCAAATTTATTTATCTCTGGTTATAGTTCTTCATAAACAGCAAAGGGATCGAATTTATATGAACCAGAATTGTGAAACAATTTTACAGAACTTCATTTTTATTTGTATAATTAACATATAATATAACGAGTGTAACTATTTAACATCTAAAGTCTAAACAACAGGTGCTTTTATATTACATATAAACTAAGGGGAGATATTTTTAGACAGGTCGCGGGAATTCTTGAAAGCTTCAACAGGGGATAAACAGAACCGGATTAAGCTAGCATGGGGCCTGTAGCATTGGCAATAAATTTTAAATATGTAAATGAATTAGGATTTTTGAATAATATAATAATATATATTTTGCGCATGACGCGCTGCTGAGTGACCACGTTTTTTCTTCACCGACAACATTCATTCGTTTTATTCGCTATCTTACTGACAACCTGATCAAATCTGGGTTATCTTAGCCTACAAACTCTAGCATGCAGAGGATCGCCCCGTTGAACTTTTGAATCAAACGTCCATAATATGATTTCTAATAGTCCAATCAGGTTGAAAAATACAGAAAATCTTTCTTATAGCCATATAAACATTCTGTAAAAATATTGGTTGAATAGCCGGAGAAATTCATTATATTCAGTTGTGCAATTAGGCTGATATATCAAGTACATCAAATCAATATAATTGAAACAAACTCCTCAACCCTATTCCTTAATCCAAGCGCGTGATCACTTTTCGCCGGGCCCTCGTTTGTACATACAGATTATTTCAATATCACATTTACAATTCCACTATTTCACCTAATATAATTTTATTTTTTATTTCCAGTTATAGAGAAAATATATATTCGGTTGATAACCTGGAAGCATGAAGAAACTACACACAATTTGATATGGAAATATGGATGACTGCTTCAAGCTCAGAAATCTAAATGTAAGTAACTAATACATCATTGAAAATGTCTGTGATAGAGAAATGTTAAGCAGTCATGGTAAGCTTACTATACGTCGTGGTATCAGGGATCTATCCCAGTATCCGACCCGGTTGGCAGCGAATTGTCTCAGATTATATTGAAAAGGCATAAATTACAAGAAGAAAATTTAGTGATAGCTTTCTAGCAATATTATATCGTGATTTCATGACATCACAAACATAACAAGATTTTGTCAGTTCGCTTTGTCCCGGTTTGGATGTAAAAAATTATAGTAGGCCCAAGTTATGGTCCAGCGATTTTTGTGTAGTCAGTAATCAAAGTTTAGTGTATCAAAAATAACAGCTCGTCACCTATGTATCACTTATATCCAGAGAATAGCGGACAGGGGTCAGGGCATCCTTCACCTACTTGGTGAGCCCATTAGTCAACAACATGCAGTGGTGCCAACAAATAGGCTACAATTTCAACTGCTCGGTAATTATAATAATGCTTCCGGAGCAACCGGGTGTTCCCTGCTAACTATAATAAGGCGTAAGGATTTCAGGAAAACTTTCCTGTTCGGAGATTATGGAATTTCTGATGAAGGATTTTCAGCCTGCAAATTGTGAACTGTTTTTCTTAAGTCAATTCATACAACTCAAACAAAGTTTATATACTAGATACAGTAGTAACAGTTTTAATTCAAATACGTCATCTGCAGTTAAACTTTGCTGCTGCAATTCACAGTAGAAGATGTAGTGGGCAATGTAGTTTGTTCTGTATCAGATGAAGAGGTTTCCACTTTCTTGGGGAGAATCTGTGTGACACACTGTGGTTTCCACCACATTTTGCGCACCTCCTCTTTTCTGACACATAGTAGCAGGAAGATGATAAATCCCTGGAAATTCAAACCGTTCAAATAGTTCAATTCACCGGAGCTAGCCGAAAACACTTCCATGTATTCAAGTGAGTTTTCCATTTTAATGCACATAGGGAATGGTTTATTTGTTTTAATTATAGGTATGTTAAAAGGATAAATATTACTTATGACATGATTCAGTAACTAACCTTATGTGCATTGATGCACATGTTGTATTGCATAGATCAGGGGGGTACCGTACATTGATGAAGGGGTGGGGAAAGTTTCACATAAAATTTATTTTTAAAGGCAAGCCAGATCACGCACGATATATTAAGCATTTAATAATTATCAAGAAATTCCAACTTAATATGGATCGGCAATTGCGCTGTTGTTGCATGATTTATTGTACTTGTGAGAGATATCTTGGACGAAGCCAACTTAGTTACTCAATTACCTGCAGTGCATTCGCAATTGAAAACAGCACAGAGAATATGTCGTTGACACATTTATCATCAGTGATCACCAGTGGTATAGCAAGAATCCAGGGAAGTCCAAGCAATGTGCTTAGAGTCAGTACAATCATAAGGTTGTTGTGATCTTCCTTTCTTGTAGAGCGAATCTGGATAGTAATGAACCATCGTTCAGTGCTATTTTATTTTACTTCATAAGTGTTTCATTATCTATTGCCAAAGGAATGACCTCCACCTACACAGAGGGCGATAACACAGAGTCAATATTACAAATAGAATTTTCAACACAGTAGAACACAGAGTGACACCTCTATAAATCCAATTTGTTTATGTCGAGTCACCTCGAGTTTTTTGTTGATCTTCTGGATTGTTACTATCGCTGTAACTGTATTGAAAGCCATCATTGCAAATACAGGAACCAGAATTCCAAAGTAAAGGGAATATTCTGTCAGCCAACAGTATTCACTGCTTCTGTAGTACGAGAAGAAACTATCTCCTGCAAAAACATTTTCAAAAGTTTAATACTATATTATGATAGACTAGAACCTTGCCCTGGTACCTTACCTCGCCCTGGTAAGCCTTCAACTGATATACTGTATCGTATAGAGACCCTATCTATATAATGAAGGTGATATGGGTGAAATTGACAATGGTGGGGGTAGGGATCTGATGGCCTTGAAAATAAGATGCTCCAAAATTTAACTTAAATTAACGTACCGTCCTCTACAGGTGGTTTCCATCCTTCCAATTTCATGTCGCGAAATATCTGAGCCACGGTGAAGGTAGCTCCAGTCACAGCAGCCGAGAGAAGATACACAGTCAATGCGGATTTATAGACAAACCCTCCACTCAATTCTCTGATGATCATAACGCATTTTCTAGGAAGAAATATTTAATGTAAGTTTCATATTGAGTTCAGTACTGACAGTACTGACTACAAAGGGTCAATTTATACAAATTAATAGTTTTGAGAAAACAAAAACATGAAATGAAACCCTGGTCCATGAAAAACTACTAATGACAATAATTTTAGTGCAGCGGAAATTCAGTGGGTAATAGAATAACTTCTTGCGATGCTATGATTCCATAATTATTTTTTAACGTTGGTTCCAGCGTCATAATGATGGGAATCCATTTAAAGCTTAAATTCAAAAAGAATTCTCATGATGAATGGGCGGTAGAAGTTTGACCCTGTACCTGTACAATCCAATGCATTCAACCGTCATCCATCCCCAGGATGATAGCAGAGTGAATTGTAGTATAAAAGCAGTTGCTGTACAGGAAGCAGGATTATCTTTCATATCAACAGCGATTGAAAATGTTAGATAAAACAGAAGCAAAGTGGAGGAGAGAAAAAGATGAATGTGATTCACTCTGCTTTTGCGAAGTTTTCTGAAAAAAAATGTAGCTGAAATAATGTCGCCATTTTTCAACGGACTTTCCACCTTTTGAATGTACAGTTGAATCTTCATTTCCTGGAAAAGTAGGGGTTAAAGCTTGTCTGGAAATGCAGGAATCCTAGGCCCTAACGGTAACGAAAAATTCAACTGTACAATGTAATCTTAAGTTAATGTACAAGCAAAACGCATACACGATTACTAATGTAGAATAAGGTCATTCTGTTACTTTGATGAAGACAGGTCAGAGCATGGACATGGGCTGAACAATATTTTTTAATTTCTGTGGACAATATCCGAATTACATAAGCACATTAGTAGTTGGTTTGTAATGATCAAATTGTGATCCGTTTGTGGGTTTATCACCATTCTGATTATCGGATGACGATCGCGACGAGTGCATTTTTGTAGAGCGTGTAAAAACATTTCCATTAAACCATACATATTTTTTACTGATCAAATCTGATAGTTTCCATGTATTCATAAACTTACCTGTTGCATATATAAATCAGTAGTAGCAAGGCAAGAGAGACTGCTGAAAGCAAGCATGCAAACTTGCTGAAATTGTCCAGATGGATCCACTTGCTCATAGGGTGAACTTGCTAGAAGTATTAAAAACATTATTTAGAATTATGCGATAATTAAGCAGAATATACCAGAGTTTTCCGTGAATAAGCCCTGGGCGATAATTCGAAAAATAAGGGATGAGGAATGTAAACTTAATTCACAAATATATGTTCATGGGCTTGTATATGGGAAATAGCTCATACAGCGAATGTACACGTTGTCATGTATTTTCTATGTATAATTTCAAACTTGTTTTCAGGAGCCGATGACTCTGAACATGGAATGCGGAATTTAGAATGGTGTACTGGATATATCAAGGCAGTGTGATTGACCTATGGGAGCTTCATAGGTTAGCTGGTTCTTTATTATTTTTTTAATAAGTAAACTATTGGTGAGTTGTGTTGTCTACCACTTAAGTACATGACAGATGTAACAGAATAGTGTAAGGCAAGTACTGCCAACAAAAAACTATATCCTGCGTTCACCACTTCCTCGTAAGTTAAAAATTTGATGAAAGTATTTTACCAGCATTGGTGCAATGTAATGATATTTCAAATGCTTGTTATTTACCATAATTACAGCGAAATTAGATGTATGCGAGCACTGGCATTCATCGCTATTGTTGCGTTCCACAAACTCGCATCCGTCAAACAACCAGTCACGCTTATCAATGCTGTAATAACCGCACCGGATCCATCTTGCTCTCTGGTGAAATTACAAATGAAAATTTATTTGCATCAACCTTCAACTTATGTACTAGCTGGATTCACAGCAAGTGCAGGCGCTCCACGACTTATAAATATGATACAGAAATAATCTTGAGTCTTGAGCCATAATTTGAATAAAAGGTGTATGAGGAATGCAACATGTCTTCAATATAAAAACACTCCCGACTAACAAACATTCATTAATACAAACAAAGTTTGATTTAAGTCTAAATAACTGTTTGTAGCGTTCATGTTGCAGCGGTTTGTCGCATACTCTCTTTGAACCTTGGATTAGGATTCATACTAACAATGCAAATCCTGACATGCTTTTAGTTTGTGTTGGTAGTATCGTGTTACAAACAAGAATTATTTAAAAACTTCGCTATGTAGTACTAATAAAATCAGTTTTCAGTGACTCTGAATGAATTCAGTGACTCTTCAGCTGGTTACCCCAGTTGTAATCTTTCGGCAACATCTGACAGTTGTATACCGCTGTTGCAAGAGTCCGTATGAGCGTTGGGTAAATCACGGAACTTGATAAAAATAATATATTACGAATAAACGTCTGAAATTTTTTAGATTAGAGTATGGCGGCACGCAGATTAGCTTCCTCATATCAGTTACATGCAGGCAAAATGGTATCACGCTGCTACAACTGAACACAGTGTTAAGGTCATAACCGTTCTGTTTTCAGCTGCCATTATGTTACTTACTCCTGTTACATTATCGCGATTAATTTCCGAAAATAACATTTCAATCACATTATGTGACGCATTTGATTGACATTCGAAACTTCCGTGTTGTGACAACTCACTCGTAAATAACCGACCAATAATAGACGGAAATTATTGTTAAAGCATGATTAAAACCTTCGTCTTGTAATCATCAAATGTTATACTCGGTGTCACACATTATACAAGACCTATCTACTATCTATTGGTGAACGGCTATATTAATAAGAACGTTAAAGCTATTGGTAAATACATATGCGTACTGTAAGTGGTAGGATTCAAATTTTTAGGTCCCTTTTTCTTAATGAAGTTTTTTATTAGCAATTTGCACAGTGCATTCAACGGGCATTCATAATTTTATCTGGAATAAACGTGGTGCCGGAAAATTGTTGGTATATGTTTGATCCCCAATAATTGAATTATTAAAGAATAGTCTCACATTCTAGGAATGCTAAATTTTCTTTCTCTATAGTCTCACCACGCTTTTCTCTGTTGGTGGCAAACTGATATTGTACTTTATGGGTTCCGATAGATTTTTCAAACTGTGATTCCCGAATTTGACGCTGAGAGCCTAAAGCAAAAAGTGGATAGATTAATTTTTAATTTCTAGTAAGTTGGAATCTAGCGATGTAAGTACACCAGTCCCTCATTATATGCGAGCGATGCGTACCGAGATAACTTTGCATAGTGTGAATACTTATTCCAGAAGAAAAGGATTTGTGTTCCGCTTATACACATCTTACAAAATCAAATTTCCTTCAAAATATACATTAAGTGGCCTCATTGTGCGTAAAGTCTTTAATACTATATACTTTGTATCGTTACCGAGGCGACTTCAACCATTTTAAAGTTTGTTTGTGGGCACTTGTTTGAAAATATCTCATTTTGAACTCACATAAAATTGACTGAACTTCTTGGACGCTGTCACATAGAGTTTGTTGTCTGCATGGAAAATGAAACTGGATGGAATGTTACCATTTTCTGTTATTTCATTATAAACCTTGTTCACGGCCGATGCTGGGATGACACAGCTCACAGTTACCTTTGTGTTGTTCATTGCAAGTGAATCTTTGTACACGATAGACTCGTTTAGTTCGGTTCTGATAACCTATCATAGGAAATTGTAAGTTCTTAAAAAACGAGCTGTTGAAAATACTCGATAACAATCGATTCAGCTCAAAAATTATTCTACTCTGAGACTACTCTATTTATTGGACCACCGACAATAGTATTAATACCGATATAGTTATGTGATTCCGATGCCACTTATAGCACTATGAAAATTGTGATGCTGACATAAATCATGCTACTTTATAACACCCTATCCTGTTAGAGTTTGTATGTAAAAGGCCTATAGATATACTGACTATTTGAATAATTTATTAAGGAAATTCCAAATATTTATTAATATTAAACATATTATTGAAGACTGTATATATGTTACAGTAAATATTTAGAATTAGGGTTTTTGTGATTCGTGATTTAATAAGTCCTAACATTTAAAAGTTAGGGTTAAGGTTAAAGTGAATATAAATAATTCTAATAATAAAATTCGCATTTACCCGATAAAAAAATCACCAACTGCAATTTCAATAACCAAAAATTTATTTTCAATCATTTTCCCTTTGGACTATTGGTACCTTATTTACTGTAAGAGAAATTCCAGGGCGTGGTTGTATTCTTCCAGGCATGCCTACGACTTCTTGCAAGCATTCATATTTTAAGCAGATCTATTTTGTTATCGTTGCTAAGTTCATCCCCTGATATTCCCATAACACTCTTTGAATTTTTCCAGGAGATCTGGTAATAGAAAGGAAGATTTTTGTATCCAAACATATAATTTACACTTTCTGCTGGATTGCTGAATGAAATCAAACAAAGTTATGTTTCTTACGCTGGTCGTTATCGCGAAGTGTGGGGTCGTGTTGAATAGGGGCTACTACTTCTTTACCTATTACAAAAAATCCAATGACCGAATGCGTTATATCTAAGGTTGCACTGAATAATCGGTAATCGGCATATCAGCCATGAGATCGATTAATCGTGTTTTTTTGGTTGATTGATCGGTTATGCTGATTGGCCATTCTTGTTTTTGATTATTATTGATAGGCACGTATGCTGGAGCAAAAAAAGAAATTCGGATAATGTATTGGATTCAACCTGTAAAAAACATATCATATTTCCTAGGGGCACACATAAATTAAGCCATTGGTACCTTAGCTAACAGTATAACCTAAACTCTATTCCCAGTGCTCAAACTCACTGATCTATATTATAAATAGTCAGAGGCCGCTATCGACGAATTAATCTGTAATCAGGGAATCTGCTCTTCGGCGCATCTCTAGTTATATCTGACCTCCCATTGAATTGGGGCGTATTATAAAATAGTTGGACTGTATTTGGGCAGGAGAAATTTCCAAACAGTGAAAGATATAGAAATATCGCTCTGGTTAATCAAACGGGATATTGAGAGTATAAAACTGCTTAAAATAAATTATCACAGTGAACTCCTGCCTACATCTCCCCGGGTATTCATTGCTAAATATCAAAAGTTCGCCTTTGACATCTTTTTATATTTATTGAGCAATGGAAGCTTTAGCCCACTTGTTGGCCTCACTGCATGTTGTGGAGTAATGGGCAGAGTGGGTGAAGGATGCTTGTTTTAAGACCCAGTCCACTACTGCATTATACTCCGTAGAGTACAATGAGTAATGTTGCAAGGTTTTGTTTGGTGAGTTAACCGGAACCCTCAAATTGTTCCATATCCGCCCACCTTTTCCCCATCCTCTGGGTTGCAAATAACTTGATTGATTTTTGGAATCACAACAAGAGCTGATTGGTTCAGAAATGTTTCTTTCATCGATATGTTGTCCAACTGTGCATTCAGAGAACCTGAAATAAAATTTAATTTTGTGATTAATGTGTTTTTAACAAGTAGTCATAACAAATGGATCCTGTATTGGAGCTTTTAAAACTCGTTCATCATTGAGAGGTCTGTATTAGTTCAAAGGCCAAGAAATAATCTATAGATCATCATTCTGGTCTACATATTAACCTTTTGTTGAATTGTTGTATAGTATAATTTAACTAGAAATCAGTAATCGCTTTTAATCTTAACTAATCCTTAAATGCGCGTTCAGGCAGCACATTGTATATAAAATTATGTTTCAAAAATACATTGCATTCCATTCAGTATTAAATGGACTCGGAATAAAACTGCTGTACTTACTAATTAACCGTTGACAGACAAATCCCTTCGGTTCATATAAACCAGTGGTGCATTCTAGACTGTACCAGGGAAGATTTGTATCATATGTGTAGATCCACCCTATCACGACACAGTTTTCACTTCCAATATTGTTTGGTTCACCAGTCATCCAGTTGTTGTAACTCGGTGCTTCACCATCATTCCACATAAAAGTTCCATTTAATCCAATGTCACGAAGTCCAATGAAAAAACCATATGGCTGACCTGTAGTATTGGAATAAGGTTTAATTCAATAATCTATCGCTGTTTTATGTAGCCTGGTTATTTACCTGAATTATCAGTAACGAGTGTCTGTATGAACTGTTGAATTTGCTGTGTCTTGACAAGAGCTAATTCACCACCTTGTCCATTGCAATATGCTTGAGCTTGATCATAAGGTCTTGAATCTCTACCAGGTGAAACATAGTATTCGTATTGCCCACTTACATACCATGCTCCACGAGCTAAAACAAAAATTCAGAAAATTAAGTAAGAGTATAAGTCTGTTTCATTTGTCCTCAAATTCTATTGGGAAAATTTCTGTTGCATATCATATTCACTGGCCAGTTCCAGCTTCCTTTCAGTTTCAGTTTTGCCATCGGTGTTTCGTAAATTGTGTTGGCTGCAGAAATATTGCCTTTCCCCTCAATATAAAATAGTCTCAGAATAAAACTGCTATACTTACTGAAAAAACGCTGACAAACATATCCCCTCAGTTCATTTCTCCCAGTGGTACATTGTATGCTGTACCAGGGAAGATATGCTTCATATGTGTAGACCCATCCCATTATGACACAGGTATCATCACTTCCGATATTGTTTGGTTCATCAGTCATCCAGTTAGTATAATCCAGTGCTTCACCATCATTCCAAATAAAAGTTCCATTTGATCCAATGTCACGAAGTCCAATGAAAAAACCATATGGCCAACCTGTAGTATTGGAATATAGGTTTAGTTATTCTTAATATTCCATCACTGTTTTATGTAGCCTGGTGATTTACCTGAATTATCAGTAACAAGTGTTTGTATGAATTGTTGAACTTGCTGTGTCTTGACAAGAGCTAATTCACCACCTTGTCCATTGCAATATGCTTGAGCTTGATGATAAGGTCTTGAATCTCCATCAGGCGAAACATAGTATTCATAATCTCCACTTGGATTCCATGTTCCACGTCCTGAAATATATAGTAGGCCAGATATTTATATTCATCCATAAACACCAAAATGTTTTTGAATCAAGTACCGTGTTTTCTTGCACACAGCAAGAATAACATGTGAAATGCCTGTGCTTCATCGTGCACTTCTAGATCACTGTTTCAGTAATAATGATACTTTTCTAAAATTTTGTACTACTATTTTCTTGATAGGACAACATAAGAATTATCGGTATCAATGGTTCCATGTTGGCGGAATATTTTTCCGTACATGTACAGCTTGAATCTAATATCAAACAAGCCGATATCGAATTGTATCTAAATTATGTTTCAGAAATACATTGCTTCGCTTTAGTATGAAATGATCCTGGAATAAAACTGCTGTCCTTACTAATTAAACGTTGACAAACATATCCCCTCGGTCCATTTCTCCCAGTGGTGCATCCTTGAATGTACCAGGGAAGTTTTGGATAAAATGTATAGGTCCATCCCATTATGACACAGGTGTGACTTCCGATATTGTTTGGTTCATTATTCATCCAGTTAGTATAACTCAGTGCTTCAC
>QRAM01000564.1:21030-49821 GCA_013436055.1 Halocynthia roretzi | reverse complement strand
TCAATTTTGATGTCTCGGACACCAAGGGCAGAATAAGTATCTTTAAGATCGATTTTATCAATGAAACCATCACGGTTAGCATCGATCATGGAGAAAGCTTCCTTGAATTCCTGAATCTGGTTCTGGTCGAACATGGAGAAGACATTCGAGTTGGCTTTTTGTTCCTTCTTGGCTCCTTTCTTTCCGGATTTTTTGGGTGCCATTGCTTTCGAGTTTTGTTTACAGATTACTGAAGGAGGAATGAACTGAATAGTCGAAGCTATGATCTGAATATCGAATTCATACCGCGATCGAGTTTATATTGTATTTTCGTTTTAATAAATAAATGAAACTTCTATCCTGCCTTTTTACTTTCAGTGGTATAGTGTTAATTGCTTTGCAAGATCGTGATATATTTTTTAATGTGCAATGTCACACCACTATCGTTTCAGCTGTTCAAGAAATAACGTGCAAATACTGGACTTTTGAGCCGATAATATTGCTAAAATAACCAAATTATGTAATAAACATCGTGAATATTTCAGCATCTGTCAATTCTACCGATATCAAATAATAATCTGGATCATGGTGGTCCAACTGCAAGTGCACGGACTGCATGAATTTTTGCGGTCGGTAGAGTAAGGAAGTTGTGCAGCGAGTAACAATTTCAACTTATTCATTCGTTTCAAAATTTCAATTACTTCGGCTCCAGGTATGATAGATTGTAATTTATGTAAAAAATAATCAAGTAAGCTTTGTTTACAATCAAATATACTGGAATTACCCTAAATCTGGCCCAGAGTCCCAATATATGCGCCCGGGTACTTCAGTAAAATAAATTTCGGCCCCTGATGATAGTGAAGACCGACTATTCTGGATAATTCAAAACTTCAATCATTCTACCAATAAGGATGAAAGTACGTACATTTTGAAACATAACCAATGTACAGTATACGCGTTGGAATACAAACGCCACAACTAGCGCAAGTGAGCAACTACATCATCACAACTGCAGATTAATTCGACATTAATCATTATTTTCATGCCGACAGATATACAATATTACACGAATTATTACGAGAAGATAAGTTGGCAATAGCATAAGTGCACGGGAGGTAGAGAGTCACAAAAATTATTCGCGAGGAGCATGGGGACCAATAAATTATCTGAACTGGTCTCGAACCAGCTTCTTTTAAAGTAAATTTCAAAGGGGATGGCATCTGCATTTACGCAACCCTGCCATCAACAAACGTATTGAGGTTCCAACACTACCATAGTTAGCATAATGGGGGCCCGGGAAAAGAATGCTGTGATTTCTACGATGAGATTTCAAAATTAGTCAAAGTTATCCGAGGATCGGGGAAATTATTTTGTACTGTACAGACAGTGACGTAATGTGAACTCAGACCTAGCAATAAATCAGCTAGCTGGTTGGTAAACAACAACCCGGGTATCACGTGACAGTACTGCAACGAAGCATAGCGATCGGTATCAGCTGTTAGTAGGAAACACCAATAGCGAAACGAGGAAAAACAAAGAGATTAGGCTTGAATACACGTGATTCGATGGGATAAGTGGAAAACAACAACTATCAGCAAATATCCCTGATATGCTAAAAAAATATTATAAGCGAAATGACATTTATATGAACCCAAGCAGCAAAGAAAGGTGCTGCAATCAGAAATTTGTTCCTATAAATATTTTTCGCCTCGCTTGTATATATATACTGTGAATAGGTTAGTACAGATACTGTAAAATTTGCATTGCACTAATCGCGAAGTATTTACGTGATCAGAGCGTAGCGATAATACATCGTGTGTACGTATCAATTGGGATCAGACATGTACAAGTGTTTTACAACACGAGGTCTATATGAAATAAGTTCCCATTTCGAAAGAATGCAAGTATGCATTTAATATTTCAATATATCTGTAATCAGCAGTATGCGTGAATCATATCTCAGAGGATTAGCAGAGTCATCCAGCCTTCCGTGCAATAGAAAATTAGTTAGTAGCACTGAGAGGTTCTAACTTTAAGGAATAATATACACAGACAACACGAGGTAGAAAATTCGACCACGTCACGGAGTTCAACTCAAATTTCAATCGAATCATTTTCAGAAATGGGTGCACCCTATTTAGTCAGTAATGCAAATCCCCTCTCGTTAGCAAGCCTTATAAGTGTATGCTCTGGGCAGGATGCATTTTTGTTGACTAATCAGTAATAGCCGGCATGAATCATGCGGTAAACTGGTCATATGTAAACGGATATTGCAGAGAACCTATCCATTACATTAGTCTTGTACATAGACTGCTATTTCGCAATACAGCAAGTCATTCATTAGTTATCAATCGTTTGCGGCAACTCTCGAACCAGCTGTGAACCTATTGTTCTGGAATACTGAGTGCCATCTAATAGACGAGAATTAACACAGAGATTACCGGCATGATGATAAGCCATTTATGTAGGTTTACACACGAAGGTATGAGGTGGTTGCTGTTTCAACAGTAGGAAATCATCATAATAAGATGTTGCGCAATGGTTATACGAGTGCAATAATGGGTGTTTTCTTCCAACTATTTATGTGTAGACGCACTAAAACACATATGTAAATTTGAATTGCATACACTAGGGTATTGTGCAAGAACGAATGAAAAACAACATTCGTTTTGTTGGTTAGCGACGAAATCTGGGTACAAAGGTCATTTTGCTGAGGAGGAAATGTGTCACGGCTTGTTGTGCACTAATATCCCAGCTCAGTTCGCTTTCGGAAGTAAGAAAGAATTTGGCAATGGACTTTCAGGTGTTGTGTGAAGTCGACTGTGAACATTGTAAGATAGCCCTTACTGCAGTGATACTCTCAGATCTATGTAGAAATTTAGAACTACTTCGAATAAGCAAAGAATAGAAGTTAAGGATACGATGCTACTTGAGGGATTACATTCATATATAACACTATTCATATCCTGCCTAGGAACGACCCTCGACTAGCACTAGCATAGAACAGAGCATTGATACGATTAGGAAAGAGTTAATGATAGTACGGAAATTAAAAATAGAACAAGGGAGTTTGATTGAAAACCATTAGGGTTGCCTTTCTAAAACCAATAAAAGTAATATTCGTATAACTGGCATTTTTACACATTATGGACCTTGAATTAAGCCTGCAGTCTTGCAGGACATGAACTCGTACTCGCTCACACTTGTTGTTGCAAAAATTGCGATGTAACATCTTATCTTTAGGCTGTTTTAGTGGAGGACAGTTGTTTTTTTGTCTATTTGCCCTTGAGCTAAATGGTAAATGAGGAAAACAGGGAGGACGAAACAAATGAAGAATTTTCTTTTAACCAATGGGAAATCGCCTGTGCAAACTCAACTATTGATTGCAACAAGAGCAAGGACTTGAGACTACCACAAAGGTTATAAATAACACATGTTATTGACATGGATCGTAAAGATAAAGAACATTGTGCAACACTCCCGGTCAGGTTTTCTTTACGACGTAAATATAAGATTTATGATTTATGATATACTAAATTAAGATTGAATCATACAAGGTAAACTTCAATGGTAATCGCTTCATTAATAAAATTATTACGTAACTTCTAAATCTCGATATTTCCGTTTTAATACGGTATCAACGCTTACTATGGCTCAGATACAGGGAACGCAGGTTTGGTGTTGTGTTGCAGGCGTAGCAAAAGTTTAGCTATATTCAACGAAAAGATTTAAGCGGAAAGATTCTGATAGGTAAAATGTTTCACGTGTGGCGCAGGTTATGAGCTTTACAGAGGGAAAAGTTAAATTGTCTGGCCGACAGCTTGACATTTCTCAGTGAATTTGCCACGGAAGTCCACTTACATACTAGAATAATACTTAAACAAAGAAAACTCAAGTACGGCTTTCTCGGGGACCGAGGGGCGAGATGAAATTCTAGTCAGGAACGCCTCTTAGTGTGCGAGATATCGTTTGCCGGTTTGGGATGCCATATAGACGTTGTAATATCAATAACGGTTACTTTGCATATTTTGAAATGAAATTTCCCTTTTTTTCTTGAGAATATCATCACCTGTATCGCAGAGGCTTATGTAATATTATATGAATACTTGAATTTGTGCAAATACTTAACAAAATCGATAGCTTCAATAATGTACGACGCACGCAGGCCAAGAGTTAGCCATCTTTGTTTAATGCCAGATACCACAGTTTAATTTCGCTAATTAAATTTATTTATCAAAAGTAAATAAAATAGCAAATGTTAATAAACGGGGTAGGTAGGCGTGTAGAAAAGTATATGATGTAACATTTTGCTGTGTTGCATTGTCAGGAGTGGAGAGGGTTAATTAAAGTTGGTTATACAATAAGGGAAATCGCATCTGTTATTTATCTCTAGTAAAACTTTAACTGCTTTCAAATATGTATTGATGCTCGAATAGTGTTTGCATGTTTTGAATGCATTAGCTATTACGTAGCCTTCGGCCTTAGGTCATCATGGCAAGATAATAGTTAGTAGATCGGCCCAAACACAAATATTTATCTACTCTAAGATAAATGAATTAACAAATGTCATTCAATGAGTCGTGTGGGCGTGGATATATAGGCTTAATCAGACATTCCTTTATTGGCTTGCAATACAGCATTTGCAAATCCCTGGTTTGTAAATCATTAGCAGTCCGAATGTTGGTTTTGCTCATTGTTTGTGCGTTTGCGCATATAATGTGTCATTACGCAGAAAGACTATTCATTTAGCTCAGCAGGGTTGCAAGTTTGCTGCCGTAATCTGGCAGTTCCGGTGATTGGTTTCAATTGGCGCTTTTTGGGATACTTTGGCACTTTGCTGTCCGCGAAAATGTATGCCATTTCATGTTACTTGGAGGACTTGAATTACGTATGACAATAGTGCATACAATTACCAGCTACCAGCTAATGTTATTTTGCGCCAGAGAAAAATGTTTGGCTCTGTTTGTGGTTTGATTTGTTATCTGACAACCAGAAAAAAATATTAAAATCGTACTTCTGAATTTGTATTTAGAAATATTGGTATTATCGTAATGAACACAAAATGGAATCCCGAAGTAATAACAATAAGAAGATCAAGTTTGCAGATGACTCAGAAGAAAATGACAATAGAAACGGCAAAGACGAAGGCAACAATGATTTACCGACATTTACAAAGTTCCGTCCTCGCTTAAACTCGACCTTTATATACGTGAATAAGAAAAAGTAAGTTTTTGAAATAAAAACAAGCGGAAACACGTCTCTAGTTGTATGCACCTTGGTGGTACTACAATGGTCTACGAGGATTAAACCCGAGGTCGTTGAAGCCACGACCCTTTTTTACAAGTCTGAGTTGGGGCAATCGTTATGATAGTTCTTGTATTTTGCATGGAAGCAAATGTGCGTTGAAACCACAAATGTGTCCCGTATTACCATAGCAGGTTCAGTAATTATTTCAAACCTTTCCAGATACGTAGAGCCTCCAGACGGCGGATGGGGATGGGTGATAGTGTTGGCGGTATGGATAGACAACATGTTGGTGCTTGGAGTTCTCAAATCCATGGGCGTTCTCTTTCCAGAATTCCGGAATTACTTTTCTGAAAGTGACAGCTCCACCATTTCGTGGATAAATTCAATATCGCTTTCTATGAGAGCCACAGCAGGTAAAGGAAAAAAGAATACTGTTTGCTACACATGAAAGGTTCATATTTATATATATTTCAGATTTATCAATTCATATTTGTTTAACAGCACCGTTAGCAGCTGCGCTGAGCAATAGATTCGGGGAACAAAAGGTCGTTGCGAGCGGAGCGGTATTCGTTTTTATTGGACTTTTTCTCAGTCAATTTGCACATTCGCCGTACTACCTTTACATCTCGCTCGGATGCATCACCGGTAATTAAGACCGTACCATATATAATATGATAGAACAGGCTAGATAAAAAACTTATGGCAAACGAGTTCAAGCCATCACTGTAGCGGTATTGTTATTCAGTTAAGTAGCACAGCGATTTGTATTCAACCCATTTGAACCACGTATAAATAATATTAGCAAACTAACGACCCGATAAACAGCTTGTGTCCCACATAATAAAATTTTCTCACGCCGCACATATGACGAAAATATTGATCTTTAAAAATTTCTTGTACTTGTAGGCGTTGTTGCTCGAGGAAAAATATCAAATTGAGGATTGTTGCTATTCTTCTCACTCCTTCTTACGATTATCGATCGAATTTAACCCTATATCTGATTGCATTAATGAGATTGAGTGTGGCAAAAGAAAACAAACGAACTCTATAGCTTTCTAGCGCTACCTAGCGGATATAGTATTTCTTCTACTACGTTCAAGGTTTCGGTTTTGCACTGGCGTCCCTCCCGGCATTGACAATGATAGGAAGATATTTTAAAACACGCCGATCACTAGCTAACGGCCTTTCAAGATCCGGAGGAGGTTCGATATTCTTCCTAGCTCCGTTATTACAATATCTTGTGGGGAAATTTGGCTGGCAGGTAAGTACAAGCAGTAGGATTCTAAATTTTACCAAATTAAATCAACCAATTGGACATTTTTTTTCTATTTACAAGGGGTGCCTTCTTATCGTGGCCGGAATTGAGTTGCATTTGCTCGTATGTGCGCTTTTACTGAGGCCTTTGCGTTTGAAAGAAGAGCTCAAATTCGACTCGGAGTCGACGCTGAGGCGTCACAGCGTCAGGAAGACGTCAATATTGCCCCAGAACGGCGAAGACAACAAGGCAAATCAACTAAGTGCTATAGAAGAATGGTACCGAAGAAAAGCGGCCGAAAAGGACCGAGTCCGCGCTTTGCAAAGAGAAATTGACGAAAAAGTCCAGAGCGATGGCGTCACCGAATCTTTGATCTTTCAGCACTTTCCCCATATAGAGCCAATATACCAACCAACGAAGAAAAGATTGCTTAGCTTCGACCTACTTAAAGATCCCTTATGGTTGATATTAACGATTAATTTGGTCGTTACGCAGTTTGGATATACTATCACGTTGGTACACACCGTGGCAAGAGCAAAACTTCTAGGCATCGGCGAATACGAATCCGTTTTCCTGATTTCCTTCATAGGTATCACGGAGATAGTTGCCCAGTTATCGTCGGGATTCATGGCCGACAAAATCAGCTTGCGGAAAATACATTTGCATAAAATCTACATATCCATAATGGCGGTTGCCACTATAATTAGCCTTTTTGTAGACAACTATATTGGTATGACCATATACTGTATTCTCTTTGGGGTGGGATCTGGAAGTTGGCAAGGCAATATCCTCCCAGTAACTGTCGACACTCTCGGTGTCAAAAATTTACGAAGCGCCTACGGATTCTGCTTGTTTTTCAGTGGATGTTGTGGACAACTCCTGGGTCCTCCAGCAGCAGGTATAAAATTTTTAACACAAGTGCAATTAAATTTTGAATGCCGACATATCTGATAAAAACATTCAACTTCAAGATGTTTCTTGAGACGGAGATTATATATTATTTTTCTTGGCAGGAGCATTGTACGACGCGACCAATACATATAAGTGGAGTTTCGTCTTGGCTGCGGCGTGTTTTATATTTTCTGCAAACGTATTATGGCTGGAGATACCAGCACAAAGATACTGTAAGAAAAGGGACGAGAGACTGAGTAAAAAAGATGAGGAAATGGTGAAGGAAGAAAAACAGAAGACAATCAAAGAACTGTACAAAGAGATTGATGACGTTACGGCATCACGAAATTTTGTCCATTAAACGTTTCGCGAATGTAGGCCGATCCATATTGGATCACCTAGTTACATCAATACCATATTATGAAAACTTAATCTTCGCGTGATGGGCATGTACAGCAATTCAACTTTACCCAACCGATGTCTATTCTGTTAGTATCAGCTTCTCTGATCAAAGCATATAGGCATTCACAAGACAGAAAAGACAAGACAACCGCATGATTTTTACTATCTCAACTCAAATACCAACAAAATTTACAATATATATATAGTTTACTCAGGTTTGTGCAATACAGTAGCCAGAGAACTAGATTTAAAAAATTCCAATGATGACATTCATTTTTTATACATTCGTTTCAATATAATTCGTTTTTAAGCATTGTGTCGCTCAGTAAGTAGAAATCAGATATTACGTCAAGGAAAATAGCTGTATTCCAGAAAGTCAGCGGGATATTACGTCCCATGGACAGATAGCTGCCGTTATGGTGAAGTTACTTCTAACCTTACTATGTACTTTCCTAAACAGTCAGGCATGTGTGTTTGAAGGTAGATGGGTTATAAGAGGTTGTGCGATATTTAACAATACCGCTAGCGTAGTATGAATGTAGTGTGATAAATTTCAATCTGTATTCACGTAAGTAAATCCTAACACCACGCCAAAATTTAAGCTAGTTTTAAAATTGCACATCATTAACCTTGTCGTATTATTCACATTCACACAAAAAGTTGACTGTTTTACTGTTATTCACCGCTAGCTGCGCACTAGCTTATCGTATTATCATGATGTCGAGGATTTGCCGAGCGGTGATAGTTTGAAACACAAACACGTATAAAATTCACTTCTCACGCGCAAACCTAATCACAAGTAATCAGTAGAATCACTGATTGGTTACATAATACTGTAGTGACATTCTAATTCCGGATACCTGCTTGTACTGGCGTTTATAAACCGTTGTTCGTTCGTTAATAACAGTAAAGATATATATATATAACACATATACCAACAAAAACGCGCAAGAAATTCATTTCTACTGGATATCGTAAATATTGCAGTACAGAGAATACAGTATGTACGATATCTCAGCTCAGAACATAATAAACTACTTTCTTCTATCATAATTGTGAACAATGTACCATATTCGTAATTTAGAATACACATTCTACCGACAGCTAACTTTATCTTGCTCTATATATTTGCTCAATGCATATTAAATACGTTTTGTTCTAGAATCGTAACACTGTGTCTAATTTTAAACTTTATAGGCTAGCAATTCTGAATCATATACAAGCGAAAGTAATTTCTCAATACTTAACGAAAGAATAAAATAACTCACCGTTTTAGCCATCCTCCACTTGATGTTGATGACCAAATGACCATTCTGTGCTAAACTGCCCTGCCCTAATCAGATGAAATCACTCTGCACTGATTTTACAGAGTATACAGACAACCACCACATGTCATCTTATTACGAAGATCCCTCCTCGAATGAAAACTAGCTCATCATGCTTGTGGTCACGGATCACTGTGTATGGGTCAAAGTTGACAGTTGAATAAACACACGTGACCAAACTCGCGGGAAATCGAGAAATATTTACTTTTTGTTGGTGTAGCCGCATTTACATTTCCTTCTGCTTAATATTAACATTATTTAAGTTATCCATCATGGCTATGTCAGGATTTGACGATCCGGGAATATTTTTCAGCGATAATTTCGGGTCTACTGAAGAACATACGGACAACAGGCAGGCACAACGAACGGTAACCAAAAAAAAGTTTCGTGATTTTCTACGAGAATTTCACGTTACTACCGAAGGTGGTGTGACTTACGCCTACAGGTAAGTTCTGTATATTTAGAGCACACATTTTATCATACTGTAGTAGCATTGTATCGTGGCTCGTTTTAAAACCCTGTTACGTTAGGGGTAGCTTAGGGTGAGGGGCGAGATTGGTGCTCCCTCCCCCCTACTCCAGCTAACCTACCCTAGCATAACCTGATTTTCGCAATTTCTCTCCAGAGATCAGCTGAAACGGAACTACAACCTCGGAGAGTACTGGGTTGAGATTGATCTTGGTCACCTGGCATCGTACGACGATGAATTGGCCGAATGCATTTATAAGCAACCTGCAGAATTCCATCCTCTGGTATGAAAAAAATATTACAATTGTGTATTCCTGGAATCTTGCAGAAGATAAATTTTTCAATGGTTTAGTTCGAGCAAGCGGCTAAGGAAATAGCCGATGAAGTTACGCGACCTCGTCCGGAGGGAGAGGAGGAAGTTCAAGCTATCCAGGTTCTTTTACAGTCGGATGCGCTGCCTGTTTCCGTTAGAAGTCTCAAGGTTTTAAAAAATTCTTGTGTTATTGTGTTTACATCACATGGGTCTGCTAGAATAATTATAAGATGTAGAAAAAAGGGGTGGAGAATAAATATAAGACTTGTGTTGTTTTAATATATGGTGGACTATTTTGTATCATTTAGTATAAGTTACGAAAAGTTTATGACAAAATTTTGGAACATTTTTCAATGACAATTTCTCATTGAATACATATTTTATGTTCCAAGGCTGGCATGATGTCGAAGTTGGTAAAAATACCAGGCATGATCGTGTCAGCTTCCACCATTCGTGCCAAGGCAACTCGACTCGCTCTACAGTGCCGATCGTGCAGAGCTACCATACCCAACGTGGAGTTGAAGCCTGGTTTCGAAGGCTATGCTTTGCCAAGGAAATGCATAACGTTAGTACACTTGTGTAGAAACGTAAACTAATATATTGCTAAGGCCAGATAGAGAATGTGAATAGGTGGCCCGGTAACTTCAGTGGTTGTTTTCAGCGAGGCACAGGGTAGAGAATCATGTCCATTGGACCCCTTCTTCATTATACCTGAACGATGTGAATGTGTTGATTTTCAAACCATAAAGCTGCAAGAGGCACCTGATGCAGTTCCACAAGTAAACAGGCATCAATATAATTGTATAAGTTTACTAACAATCTTAAACAACAAACTATTATATCATAGGGTGAGATGCCGAGGCATATGCAACTTTACATAGATCGATATCTGTGCGATAAAGTCGTCCCTGGAAATCGAGTCACTATCATTGGCATATATGCTATCAGAGGATCGAGTAAATCAGTTTCATCCAAATCGGTGATTACCTATATCAATTGTAGTAGTATAGAAATCATATTAACACCATACCAGCTCTACATCTGTTGTTCCAATCCAGAGAGATTCTAGGACTGGTGTTGGAGTTGGAATTCGAACGCCGTATATCCGGGTCCTGGGCGTGGAAGCGTCTACCGGTGGACCGGGATCTCCAGCCACCATTCCATTGACGCCGGATGAAGAAGAGAAAATCAGAAGACTTGCGCAAGATCCTGATGTATACAATGTTATAAGCCGATCGATTGCACCATCTATTTTTGGAAGCATGGGTAAATGAAAAGTATATAGTTAGGGATGGTCATATTTATTAGCAAGACATCTCAATGGCCATCAGAAAAATTTGAATTTATTCTATCAGTGCTTGTTTGCTTACGATAACTCGATTTATAGCAAGTTTCTCTTTCAGATATCAAGAAAGCAATCGCCTGCTTGCTGTTTGGAGGGTCTCGCAAAAGACTTCCAGATGGATTGACCAGAAGAGGAGATATTAATCTTCTTTTATTGGGAGATCCTGGCACAGCAAAATCTCAGCTTCTAAAGTTCGTTGAAAGGGTTTCACCAATTAGCGTAAGCAGAACAAAATTTTGATCTCTTAGATTTATGAAATGCTAGCTGACCTACTACACTGCAATACTAAATATGAGTGTGGCATTTTAAGTTTACTTTATAGAATGTAATTTACATTAATCTAATAAATGTATATTTAGGTTTACACTTCTGGCAAAGGAAGCAGTGCAGCTGGTTTGACCGCTGCTGTTATCAAAGACCCAAGCACAGTGAGCTAATAGATCTTTATTGTATTGCATTGTATATCTAATTAATCTCAAGACTTTGATTTTATTATAGGAAAATATGGATTCAATCAGTAAAGTGAAAACTAAGTGAAATTGATTTTATAATTTTATACTTTTACAGAGAAACTTTGTTATGGAGGGTGGTGCAATGGTATTAGCTGACGGCGGAGTTGTGTGCATTGACGAATTTGACAAAATGAGGGAGGATGATCGTATAGCTATCCATGAAGCTATGGAACAGCAGACTATATCGATTGCTAAAGTGAGCATGCATACTATATACACAAAAGCTTGCGATATATGCATGAAACATTATCTCTGTAGAGAGTCTTGGAACAAATATACTTCATAGACCTCAATAGGATTCAAATTGTCATCTAAATTGATTGCAAAAATCACCCAAAATTTTAGCAGGGTAACAGTTATTATAATATTATTATCGATATTTCATGCAAACTCCCATTCATTGTCACGCTGCCAAGTACAGCTACCTACAATTGATGGCAACACAAAACGCTATATTACCATTTACGACACGATTTTTCACCAGGGGACATTTCTGCTAGTATCATGTGATATATATGTTTTATTCTATTCTTTACTTCGAAGGCCGGTATTACAACAACCTTGAACTCTCGTTGTTCCGTACTGGCCGCCGCCAACTCTGTTTTCGGGCGATGGGACGACACGAAAGGTGAACAGAACATCGACTTCATGCCGACAATTTTGTCACGTTTCGACATGATATTTATAGTGAAGGACCAGCATGACCAAGCAAGAGATATTGTGAGTGCCAGTAACGACTTCATACTCTTGCAGGGAGTTAACAAATTTTGACTTATAAGTCTAACGGTAATTTCTTATGCAGATCATGGCCAAGCATGTGATGGGCGTACACATGACTGCGCAAAGCTCGAAACACAATACCTCGGAGGGAGAGATCGACCTTGACACTTTGAAGAAATATATTTCCTATGCCAGAAGGTCGGTCATTATGAATTATAGGAAGATGACAACAAACCTCCCTCTTGCATAAAATTATGACTGTAATAATTG
Organism: Halocynthia roretzi; assembly: GCA_013436055.1. Classification (NCBI taxonomy): domain Eukaryota; kingdom Metazoa; phylum Chordata; class Ascidiacea; order Stolidobranchia; family Pyuridae; genus Halocynthia; species Halocynthia roretzi. The sequence goes on along the minus strand of QRAM01000564.1, from coordinate 37,094 downwards.
GTCATTATGGGGTCATAATAGGTTGGTCATTATGAATTATAGGAAGATAACAAACCTCCCTCTTGCATAAAATTATGACTGTAATAATATTTGTGATTAGCATTTATATTTTAGCTTCGTAGCTTTGAGAACTAGTCCTAGTAACGTGATCATTTAAATAATGGGTTTGCAAAATATATAGCAAATGCGGTCCTCGACTATCGGCCGAAGCGTGCGAAAAACTCAAAAACCGCTACGTCCTGATGCGTGCTGGTGCTCATTCACACGAAATGGAAACAGAGAAAAAGACATCAATCCCAATAACGGTGAGTTAATACCCTTTGCACAAGGGAGATATTAAAGTGTAATATCTGTGTAATTGTGTAGATCTAAAGAATTGTGTGATAAAAAAATCATTGTTTTACTGGTTGTGAAAACTGCACCTACAAGTAGTTTTAGTAGTTTTTTCTTTTGTTTAATGGAACTTCTTCGGTAATAACTATCCTATGTAAATATTTGTCAAAAAAGGTGATGTGTGCTTACTTGGTATTTATTGAATTTCAAACAGGTCCGCCAGCTGGAAGCTATTGTCAGGATCTCAGAGTCCTTGGCTAAAATGCGATTGGCGCCTTTCGCAGGACACCCAGAAGTAGACGAAGCCTTGCGATTATTTCAGGTACCACTTTTTTATTATTTTGATTACGGCATTTCTTTCTTGAATAAAATTCATATGAAGGTTGATGTTAGCAGTAGTCTCATGGAATCGTTTCATTAATTTAGCATCAATCTACATGCCCTTACAGTTACTGTATCTTGCCAGGTTTCCACCTTAGATGCTGCAATGACAGGCAACCTAGCGGGAGTCGAAGGATTCACCTCAGAGGCTGATCACGAACTACTGAACCGCATCGAACGTCAAATGAAGAGAAGATTCGTGATTGGTTCGCAAGTTTCTGAATATGCAATAGTACAAGATTTCCTGAAACAGGTATTCAATAAAACTCTTTCATAGTCTGCTAAACTGTACTGAATGGGAATTAACAGTTACCGGTTGAAGATTGACAGCATTATCTATAGTATACTATATTTATGAATGTCTATTCTTGATACACACCCACACCATTTACCATATCAAATTTGTCAGAGAAAGGGGGTGGTCTTTGCTTAGTATAGTAAAATGACGTACATCCTACCCATCAATACAACAGAATGTATTCGAAAAACACAGTATTGTTCATTTTTATTTGATGCATCTATTTCTTGGTTCAGAAATATCCCGAACGAGCGATTTATAAAGTGCTTCAGCTTATGATCAGGCGTGGTGAAGTACAGCACAGGATGCAGAGAAAAATGCTCTTCCGTATCAAATAACGTATAAATTCAGTATCCGGTTCAAAAGGGGATACTTGCTCTTGCTGAACTTGCCTGTCACACCCGTCTTTGACCTGCTACCTTGTTTGTATATGATCATGACTTTCACAGCTGTAAAAATAAATTCTTTTGTTGTTGTAATTTTTTTTATTGTAGCTGTTGGGAAGTCGGAACAACAAGCTTTGAAGCTTCAAATCATAGCTATATAAGATATATGTCTTATAATGATTACTTCTGGGTACTATCCAAGATTACTATAAATTGACCAAGGAATTCCTAAAATACTACTTAAAGTTTCGACAAGCAAATATGGAGAAATCGGGCAGGAAGAAATGACATTTCAGAATCCCAAATAAAATACACAAGAAAGAAAAATATGCTTATACAGTTTAAATTAAAACCAGTACAGACTCATAAAAAGGGTCCGAAATCGTGACATCATTTAATAATAATTAATATAGAAAGACGGCTCCTTAATAGCTGACTTTCACTTTGATCGCAATACTGATGATATAATAGGTTACTTTGGGGCGTAGACGAAATATATGTGTGCCCAGACAGTGAAAATGAATTGACCTTCGAAACGAAGTCGCTTCATTAATGGTACCTTATGGTTAAACTGGACAATCGATACCTGCAAATCACGTGGTATACTTAGAACAGACAAGTTTTCGTTTGATGCATATTTGATGACAATAATCATGAGCCAGAAGTACAGAAATTTAGATAGACCAGTTAGAAAGGTTGGTATTTACAGAGGTAAAGTAATGTGTTGGTTAGCTAGAAATGTTTGTTGTCTTTGATTTGTCAGCATGCTAGGAGCATTAAAGATGTCAGGGTTGAGTATCCCGTCCAGTTTCGTTTCGTTTTAACATGGCAAGAAAAAAAATCTATTGGATGAAATTCATCAGGTCAAAGTTCATTTATTCTCATGTATGGTTATTTTTACATTCGCTTGTCTTAAATGCTCCTAGTTATTGGGGAATTAGGATTATCGTAAATATATAGTAGTTAAACTTATTCTCAACTGTATTTAACTTACAGTTAAAGATTTCAGAAACGCAGCCGTTGCGGTAAATGTGGTTTGATTGCAAAGTTCTGGATATTATGGCTTGTAATCGTGGTTCTAGGTTTTATCGTTAAGATCGACGCTATCCACTACGACTAGAGACATGTAAAATGAGAGGAAAGTAGCATCATGTAAAATGCCTATTTTAATCGAATACCCATCACCCTGCTATGCACAGGAATGACAATAGCCATAATTCAGCCAAACTCTTAATTTTGTTGAAATTACATGCTTGCACTTATCAAATGTGGTCAAAAAGTTATTTTCTGTAAATTATGATGTATCACTGTTATTCTGGTAACATGCAGAGTTTCGAAACCGAGTGGTGAAAACGAACTGTGGCAAATAAGTGTACAACGAATTAAGTCATTTGTGCATACAAAGGCATACTTAATAAAGTAATATAATAATTACATTGCATAATGATTCACTTGAGCCGATGAGTAATATTTAATATGAAACTTTTTGAACATCATACAAAGACAAATATCAGAAGTGTAATTTATAAATCATATGAACTTGGAAGAACGACTTTTGGATGTATGTTGTGACAACAAATTCACTACGTCATAAAGACATATGTTAAAAATAAAGAAATCAATTTCCAGTCCTACCATTGTTTACCACAAAATCAGATTGAAACACTAAGATAAGCCCTTGCAACAAATGCGTCATATGCCGAAGCATAAACTAAGGATGAGGCTGGATTTCGACCACTTTTAAAACTGATTACAAAGCATCAATTACCTGTCAGTTAATAATGAACAGATGAATTAGCTTAACAACTCCATAGTAGTCTATTTTTGGTAGATTACAGAATAATGTAGTCCACGGCATCTCATCAGATGATCTACTATGCATAAATAATGTTATTTTACAAAACATTTCCTACCCTTTTTATAACAGAAATCTAACTTTTGAAAATTTATCTTTACAAGTGCCCAGTCCGGAACATAGACTACGGAAAAGCCTTAAACACGTCATCTCAAGCGCCAATAATTTGCTCTCAAGGTTATCCAGTTTCAAGTTTAAACTAGACCTCATGTTTTTGTATACGTCATTCTCAAAGCCATTCAAACAAATCTCCCGATCGAGTTTTGATTATAAGATTTGCAATATCTGTGCAAGGGTTACATTTCTGTGTGTAATAATGTAATGTATTATAAATAGCTTATTCACATGTTTCACGTGTTGTGCATCAGCTAATTTGCAAAATACTCGGAAATACCTCTCTTAGGACACGATTTTAATCGAGAGATATCATAACTTAGTGTTTGATTTATATTCCTGGTAAAACTACGCATAAGATTGAGGTAATAGAGTTAGATTTATATTGCATTACGTTCATAAAACTTCCCGTTAATATTCTTGCATCGAAACTGAACTATAAACAGGGCTATAGAGTTTTGCAAAATGATTGCATAACGATATTATTTAAATTTTTTATAATGACAGGGTCGCAATGTTGCCTCCGGCTCTTTACGCACTTGCTGTTAGTTCCCTAAGCAATACTACGTCAGAATCAAGCGGCTTTGACGCAACTCTATATCTATTTCCAATGCACTCGCGTCTAGTATTTCGTAGGGGTGGAAGATACAGAAGATTTTGAGAAATTTTCGCCAACCAAACGTGTGCCAACGTTCACCTTTCAAATAGTACCGAAAGTTGAGTCCTTAAATGTCAAATGTTCTACTGCTAATCTGGAAACATTACACCACATCACATTCCAAACTCAAGATGTAGGACAGGCTAAGCTTAAGCTATATTTTTATCGTATCAATGACCTCCCTGTAACATGATTGACTGGAAAGTATACCTCGTGACCATAAAGAATGTTATGTTTGCACAGTTTGAAACAGGTTTGCAAAGCAGTTGGCTTTGCTCTCAGTGTCATTAGGTTTGAAACGCGTATCCATTTTAAAATGAACTTCCGGAATGACCTTTTGCTTCCTGCTTGAGTCACTTATAAATATCAATGGCTTTGCAGGACAAAACAAAATCGTGGGTTAGATACTTGAATAATAAATGTTTCCGCTGATGACTAACAGCGCTTATAATGACATCATCAACTCAAAAGTTATTTCACTCACGACCAAATATGTATAATCTGATCAGAAATGAGCAGTTACGAATGTACTGTACCATACTTTTTATGATGAGATGTGGTACTAATCGTAAGCGGAAAATGGTCGTAAGCCCAGGAACATTTTTGATATAGATGCTTGTTTCAATACTATACCATTATTTCACGATTCAGCGTTCTGGGACTAGAGGTGACGAACTCTAAAAGGAATAATTCCCGGGAGCCAATAATTAACCCTTATTATTGCAAAAGCAGCACAATCAACTGTATTAATATTAAAAAAAAAAAACAGTGAATACTTCAGACCTCGTACGACACACTGCAGTATTTGCAATACCGATTCCCAACTTATAGAAATATGCGCAGCGACGAGAACCGAAATTTCGGACGCGAACCTGAACATTATCGTCAAAAATATAACAAAAACCGACACAGACGAAAATCGAGGTTCTACTGTTCATGTAATCTTCATTTTAAACACGATGGAATATATTGAAACTAAAACAAGGTGAGTCTATCGTTGTCAACTTGCTTTAATCGCCAGAGCGAAAATTTAGGATTTATTTCGCAGCTTATCTGCAAATGACCTGGTTATATCGTGCGGAGCAGGTACAGGTCAATGCATGAACCCGAGCCAGCTTTTCGAAGAATACCTCATTTTGTGATTCACGACTAACACATTGCATACTAAGCACTCAAAAAACAAACACCTCAGATAACATTTGAAACTAGCGTGCTTGTTATTTGAGCGATGTTCTAATAATCGGGCCGTGACCTGGAAATTTCCATAGACATAACACGATAATCAAATGATAATTTGCTACAGCGCTACTAGTTTGTTGAATTATATATGAAAATTCCCTCGCAATAAAACAATATTTGCATGCTGGTATTGCGATCACTGACTTGAAATTCTACTCAGTTTTTTTCTATAAATATATTGTACTATATTTAATTCATAACAATACCGTGATGTATTTTACATTGCGTAATATATCGTGATAGCGGTTTTTTTAGAAGTACTGTATTGTTGGAAAAAAGATATACTATACCATTAGAAGATAATTACAGTCAATACAATATATATCTCCAGGTGAGTATAGTACTTTCGGTCCATAAACCAGTTCAACATGATAATATAAATCAATAGCTTTGAATAATTATATATTCCAAAATAAGTCCGTAATATTTCCGTAAACAAATCGTAAACGAAAAACTCTATAATTGCAGCACAATTCTAGTTAAATTCAAGAATTTCATCATTTATATGGAATGTTTGAATATTAATTTGAAAAAGTTTATAATAGAATGTTCCTATCACCGTGAAAAAAAGACTATGTGAAATGAAGCGAGAAATGCAATTCCAAGGCGCTTGAGTTACCAGCATAAAAGTCGGAGCCTCTGAATTTGACCAGTGTGGTTGAAATAGTCGAACAATTCGAGTTCAAGTTGAAAACTTGATGGGCTGATTCATATTGGGTCTATTGAGTCTGCGAACAGATGTCCTGAGATCATGCTATTGAGGTTTTTTCTCAGGAAATTTAAATTTTAGTTGAACTGAAGCATTTTTGCTTTGTTGTCGCGGAAGTGGATGTTTGGTTTCAACTTTAAAAACCATTTCTCAAACGTGAAAGTGTAATTCTTGTTCGCTGGCTTGACACCTACACGGATGTCTCGTTTCGAGAATTTGTCCCCCAAAAAGATCGCCAACATTATTCACATCCGAGTTGAGGAAATCAATGCTCATGACAACATTTCACGATGTGTTGCGTAGGCTAGATAGTCGAGCTATGTCTAACTATTAAATAACTACATAATCCCATACACAGTCACAGACTACCCATCAATAGGAATAATGTTATTAGATAATAATTCATACACTTCTTTGCATCGCCTATTATAGACTAAAACCGATATTACTTCACGGGAAACTGACGGCAAAACGCGAAAGTCTAATAATTTTAATGATATTGTTCATAAATATAAGGTCATTATCATTTATTTATTCAGTATGATGAATTTGACGTCATTCGCGTCTGATGATTCAACTATTCCGGCATAAGAGAAATATTATTTAGATAATTATTAAGTTAAGTCACGTAAATCATTCGGTATAATGCATGTCATTAGTTGATGTTTATCGTTCGTTTGATGCTGTATCTGCAAGACCTTCCCCGGAAGACGTGAGAATGTTAGCACAGAAGATGGAAGAAAACCACAGTGCTGATTTAATGCAATATGACTACAGCATGAAAGCGACCTAAAATGGCTATTATTAAGCGACAAATCACAAATGAATTATTCATGATATTCATAATTGAAGGTCCATCGATTTAGGGGTTTTCAAAGCGAGAAAAATAGACGAAAATCTTACTAATTAAGTAAATATATGAATCCAGTTTCGATACCTTTCCTAAAAACAAAACGCAAATAAATAAAATTGAGATTCCGGATAAAAATATGTCACCCCTCCAGTTTTATTTCGATTTGGACTTTCAAACAACAAATTACTCCGTGTACATTCATTTCCAAATCATTCCGAAAAATTCAAAACACTGAGATAATGAATCAAGGTCAAAACACAATGACAACGACTTTCCATTGACGTATTGCAAAAAAAAATCACCAACCAACGTGATCACCACTAAACGTTACGAAAAAGTTTTTCAGTAATTGTTCGTAGATATCTTATACTTAAAATCGGATTAACTATATCATTGATGACATCATGTTTAGTCACTAGTGACGTAGCTCAGAATCACTTCTAAGGCCTGTGGCTAAATGCAACATAATGCGCGGCCGGCGAAGATGCACAATCGATAACGACGCAGGCTGATTTATAAATAGAAAATGACCACAATTATCGTCTGATCTCTCCGAAATCGATTGTATATAAAGACGTAGCTCGACTGAGACATCATCATTCTATCGAGTGATATCGTAAAGTGCAATCACAGAAGGAAATATATTCACGTTGTGATCTTGGGTTAGAATACAGGAGAATTTTTACATTTTGAAATGGTGTAAAATTTCTTATGCAATAACGGCGCTACTTTTATCACAGGAAACTTCCCCACGTTATAATTTCGAATATAAAGTATACTATATTGTTGTACGTGTTTTACTGAAAGTTGAAGACAACCTTAATTACTGACTGTACTGTGTATCAGATAGAAAATTTATACGATGGATTACACCGTCACTTGTATGACGATGCTTCTAATAGGTAAAGTTCATATGAATTTTATTCGGTAGCATCTATAAAGATTCAGGAATTGTATGCTTTATGTTATTTATCATTTATTTCATTTTTAGCATCGTCTGCTGTGTTGAATTCATCAGTGGCTATGGAGGAGAGTGAACGACACATTGAGTAAGAGCGCTTTACTTTAGTGAAAGTAGTGGTTGAAAAACTGGGATCATTTTTCTGAGATTCTGATTATGCTACTATTTTAATAAAGATATACGGTGACTTTAATGGTTAAACCCTCGTACATCACTAGCAAGGAGCTACAATCACAATGTCTAATGCCTAAATTATAGTTATTTTATTAATGAAGATACTTTCATTAATAGTAAAAGATAGAGTTAGTCTATTGAGCCAGCAGTCTACTAAAAATTATCTCTATCATCAGATATGCATTGAAACTAATTGTGTGTTTTAAACCTTTCAGATCAGAAAACCAGAATGACTTGCAAGACTCCTCATTAGTGTTTAATGGTAGGTATTACAATTCCGTCTCGATATACAGGTTACTCGCCTTTAAATGCAGTATTGCCATTAAATGCTGGCATTATGTACTAATTGTGAGTTTGTTTTAAGCAGCAGTGTTACCATAACTTAAGTCGAATATATGAAACACTACAGTACTAATCCATTAGCTGTAATATGTTTTATTTACTGTAATATAATGTATTCAACTTCTAGATTACAGAAATGAAGACGATGGAGGTGATTGCCCGCCACCACAATTTTCAGGCAATTCGTTTGAGGTAAATTTGATAAGAGCAAAATTATCGCTAACTAGTATTTAACTGAACAACTTTCGAACACACCTTGCTCGGAGCTTACAATTATGTCTTGTATTTCTGTGTCAAATATTACTTTGCCAACAGACTCGGTTTGTAAAAGCAATCTTTGATCCCAGGTCATCGACTATTGGCCAGATGGAGCTAACATCAAAGTAACGGTGAAGCCACAAGGGCCAGTGGAAAATGGTTGGACCATCATGCTCGTCTTTACCAGGTAACGTTGACAACTTTGCATTAGTGGCTGTATGTTTTGCATTGCTTATTCAGAAAGTAAAAATCGTTATTCATTTAAGGCCACTGCCGAAAGGAGCCAGGATTCTCGTTTGGAATGCACAAGAAACAGCGCGAGTTCAAGAACGTTATGTCACACTTGGCAACCGCGAACATAATCCAAACTTGAGTGGGATTCGGGAATTTTCTTTGACGCTTGTCATTGAAGGAGCGAGCATGAAGGATATGTTTGGATATACCGGTAGGTTGACAGTATAGTATTGTTGTCTATATAACAAGCGCGAAAATTTGTTTGGTAGTAAGTCTAGTAACAACGTCTTCATTTCTCAATGGTTCTTGATAAATATAGTATAGAGGTCCAACTGCATCCCAGAATAATACATGAATAAATAAAACCTGGGTTCGGAGGGGTTCAATCAACCACTTGCCTTCTTCCATTCACCAAGTCAAAACTAACACAAGATTTAATTCTTAGTTCATACCGATAACAGGCAATGTCCGATTGATCTACTCGCTAAAGTACAGTTTGATTTCTTGTTACCCACCGATAACTCAGAATTCTTAATAAACATAGTGTAAAAATAGATCCTATCTTTACAGCTATGGTCTCATTCTACCCCGGAAGGATAGAAAACGCTGCTTGCTATCTCGAAGTATCCAACTATAAGGTAAGCACCAGCAATAAATTTGACTATGAAGAGTGTAGAGCTGCTCGATAGCAGTTCCACTTGAGCACGACTTGAGTAGGGCTCTCATTTATAAGCAAATTTCGTTCCATTGAAATCAAACGCCATTTAGGGAATTTTTAAAGTAAGTTCTGAAACATTCGAGAATAGTCAAGAAAATCTTAAGAATTTATTTAATTATTATTTAATATTTATAATTATTTAATTATTTATTTAAAAATTGCCACAGCCTACAAGCACCCCATTGCCTACTCAGCCCACCACGACGACGAAATGGATACCGCCATCCACTACAAGACAGACTACGCGATGGACACCTCGACAAACGACAAGACGCACGACCCGCCCGACTACAAGGCCTTATATAAAACGTACAACCATTGCTCCCCGCAGAACAAGTAGACGCGCTCCTAGTTTCCAACGTTTCACTACACGGGCCCCTTACAAAAAGCAAGTTGCAAAGAGAATAAGAACCACTAAGCGAGCACCTACTACTAGACCAAGAAAAACAATCAGACGACCTCCCACTCGCAGACCAACAAAACCAACCAGACGGCCTCCCACTCAGAGACCACGGAAAACAACAAGACGGCCACACACTCAGAGACCACGGAAAACAACAAGACGTCCATCGGCTACTAGGGCACCCAGAACTACAAGACGTCCACCGGCTACTAGGGCACCCAGAACTACAAGACGACCAGTGACGAAGGGAAGTAGATTGACAACACCTCCAGTTTACGAAGACATGAATATGCCAGAATACAGACTGTCCTACAGTATGGTGAACAAACACAAAGGAAAATGTCAGGGTAGGTATTTTAAAACAGTTCTAATGATATGTTCAGTCTTAACTTAATGCTAGTGGTACATTTCTGATAAAATAATAGCAGTAGCGTACCTTGGAACAGTTACACTAAATACGGAGCACTATGAAACTACACAGTTGCTTCATACTAGTTTATATAGCAATTGATGAATTGGTTCATCGTTCCAATTCGTTTCCAGTTCTTCCTAACGGCTACAAAGTACAAAATAGAGGCTATGACGCGGGAAACGATCTCGCTGACGGAGAAGGACGTAAATATCGTTTCAATGCTGGAATATCAATCCCAGTAAAAGACGTAGTATCACAATGGACCATTAAACTAGTATTTGCGGAACCAATCGAATCGATTCAGGTAAATATATCAACCTAACTACGGTGTAATTAAACGCAAGAAGAAAAGTCTGTATTAACTTTTGTATGTCTGTATATCAGCTCTGGGAAGCGCTTGAAGGAGAACATTCTTCAGACGGCCGCGTTTGGTTGATAAAGCCACAGTCTTGGAATGTAGAATTACATGAACAGTTTGAATTTCTCATGATACCATTGATGAGAGTTTCATACGCACCTCCAGGTCAGTGCTTTATTAAACAGTAAAAAGTAATTCAAGGACTGCTAAGCAGGTTTTTGCTTGCTTTAATCGAAACTATGCGCCACCACGAGTTAACTCTTGATTTTTTTTATAGCCGTTGCATATTTGTGTAAAAACGGAGACGAACCGACCTTGCTTGGTAATGGCATCTTTCAAAGAAAGGATGGAGGTAAGAGCTACCATCACATATACTAGTAAACTCTCTAAAGATAAACCAAGTTATAATCGAATGTTACTGTTATTCTACTCGCGTTAAAATAGGAGGAGAGGTTCTGTCCCAGAGAGAAATAGAAAAACTAGAAGAGCAGGAGAAGGAACGACAAAATGAAATTCGCCAAGAGCAAGCCCAGCGTGCAAAAGCGCAGCGAGAAAGAGAGCGGGAAGAGAAAATCAAGCGGGAAAAAGAGGAGAAAAAACGTCACGAGCAGGAAAAACGTCAAAAGCAAGATAAAGGTCGGGAAACACCACCCAAAACTGAATCACCCAACGTGGGAAGAGTAAATCCACCACCTACAACTAGCAGGTATGTAGAATCAGGGGTTAGTGGGGTAATGCAGTGCTTCTTAGATGGGTGAATGGTTCAGTATAAAATGAAAAATGTGTAGGTAAAATGATACTTGATATGATGATAACTTTTTCTAGGCAGAGATCTTCCTGTATGATTTTTGAATTGCAGGGTAGAAGAGCATTTCTCAAATTTAATATAATATTAATATTATATATTATTATTCCGCATTTGATAAGATATATATTATAGAGAATTATAAACGTATTTTCTTCATATGTTAAGTTAAAGCCGATTGGGATCTGTTAACAACTATTCATGTTTTTTTTATTCATTTATTATTTAATAGGCCTCGGGCAACTGGACCAAGGTGCTCTGGAAGCGATGGCTACGTTCCACAATATTCAGTCCAAACCAAACCAAAATTCAAACAATCACCACCAAACGGTAAGTACTTCATATAATCCTGTCCACATTGACAAAGCTTATTAGAAATGTAATAACGGATCTATGTAATCTTACAAATGTTCCTTATAACCTTACAGAGAGGAAACCGTACGACTACAATGAAGTTTTGTGTATGTCAATTCTTTTCTACGAGGCGCAAGAGTCTGGAAAACTACCCTCAAATAACAGAATCCCCTGGAGAGGCGACTCGGCCCTTAAAGATGGTTGTGATGTCGGTGAGGATTTGACTGGAGGATGGTATGATGGTAAGAATATGATTATTTAAATAACTTTAAGCAACTGTTATTGTATCTGGTCATTTTACCATCACCTCTGATATAATGCTGATTATGTATATTTAATATTTAGCTGGTGACCATGTAAAATTTGGATTCCCTATGGCTTGGTCGGCGACAACGCTTGCTTGGGGAGCAATTGATTTCGTTGATGCTTATAAGGACTCGGGCGAATACAAGAATATGCTCTCTTCAATGCGATATGTTGCTGATTATTTCGTCAAAGCACACACAAGTAAATACGAACTGTACGGACAGGTATGTACCACGATACTTTTTGACTATTAATAGCTTTTCAAACAAATACTGTACTCATTCATTATGGCATTGCTTAAGGTCGGCGGAGGTGGCCCAGATCATTCTTATTGGGGAAGAGCAGAAGATATGAAAATGAAAAGACCAGCCTTTAAAATTACTCAGAAAAATCCAGGAACTGAGCTAGCTGCCGAAACAGCTGCTGCTCTGGCTGCTATTTCGATTATATTTAGGAAAGAGGATCCTTCTTATTCAAAAAAACTCGTAAAACATGCCGAAGAATTGTACGAATTTGCTGACAAATACAGGTATGTAGTAAATATAGTAATTTATCAACGCTGGACAGCTGGCAATTAGTAAATATACAACCAATATTTCGATATTTAATCAGGTTTCTATCATTACTGCAAGTTACTATTAATATAGTATTATATTAAATACTGTTTCCTTCCTAAGGGGGAACTATCACAAATCCATCTCAGACGCCCAGGGATATTATCGCTCCTACAGTGGTTACGATGATGAGCTTGTTTGGGGAGCGTTATGGCTTTACAAAGCTACGAACAAAAAGACGTATTTGGACGATGGCGTACGGAAATACGCCAAGTACGGAGGCGGATCGACGCCAAAGATGTTCTCGTGGGACGATAAGAGAGCTGGATCTCAGGTACGGCAGTCACTAGCGATCTATATCCAAGAATGGGATACAATTGATTTAGGCCCCGGTTGAATCTCACCACTGTATATATGTATTTATATATCCAATGTGATGTATCACTGTCACAATTCTCAGGTCTTGATTGCTCAACTCACGGGTGACAAAAAATATCGAGATCACATTATGGATTACCAGAACTTCCTAATGCGTTATGCAGCGAAAACTCCACAGGGTATGGTCTGGCTTGACCAGTGGGGTTCAAACAGATATGCAGGTATTTCAAATTATTTTTATCTTGAATTGCTGAATAACGTAACAACATATAACGACTGGGGGTAATAAATGCCATATTATACTTTTATAGCAAACGGCGCATTCATTACTCTAGCGGCCGCTAATCTTCATCCACCAATGAGAGAAAAATCTAACCTGATCAAATTCGCAAAGAATCAAATCCATCTTCTACTTGGTGACGCCGGGCGTAGTTACGTTGTGGGATATGGACGCAATCCTCCAGTGCGACCTCATCACAGATCAAGGTTGGTGACAAGACCAGTAGTACTATGATAGAATTTCGCGAATATGAAACTCTAATTTCATATAAGTTTCTATTTTCCCTAAACATAAAATCTCATGATTAGCACAGGAGTTATAGGCTGCACTCAGGCACAGTAGAAGATAGGCGATTGACAATCTTCTTTTGGGTTAGGGTTAGGTATTATTTCATAATGTATTCATATTTGCAAGTGATAATCGCATTGGTTATGACAGTTCCTAATTAGTGATTTAAGCACGAGTGCAGTCACCGCACTTTTGAACTAGGCTTCCTAAGGGACCACTCTACTAAACTAATCCCAAAGTAACACATGCAAATTTTCCATAAGCTATCAATTACAGGCCTCACTCTGTTTGTGGACTATGATTATGAGACGCTTATACTCTGTATCTGCTTTAGGCAGAGACTGTAACACAAAATTTAAGTTCTCAACAATACTATACCATATACAATATCAACAATAATATCTCACGACACGAGCAATGCGTTAACTAGTTCTAACTCTCTACAGTTCTTGCCCACCGCCACCACGACCTTGTGACTGGAACAGCGCCTATAACAATCCTGGTGGAAACTACTTTACACTGTACGGAGCTCTGGTAGGAGGACCGAATAGCAAAGGAGGATACGTTGACAAAAGAAGTGATTACGTTTCAAACGAAGTAGCAACTGATTTCAACGCTGGATTCCAATCAGCTGTAGCAGGTAATGATAATAATGATTAGCTATATTTATTTATCTCAGTAACTAATTATTAATTGATAATTAATTACCTTTCTGCTTTCGGCTAGGTCTGAAACACTTCCAGATTGAGGCGAGGCGGGGTTGAGCAGTGTAATAAGCGACTTGGAATTACTCGTGGTAGTTCTGCAAAAGTTCAAATCTTTTTTCTTTTAATATGTGCAATGTTTTGCTTGATCCAACGCAATTTTTAGTGGACTGATATTTTAACTAATTAATATTATTTTCTATTTATTTTCTATTCACTTTTTCCGTAGAATGATTTCAACAAGCATTATATAGTTGGTACAGTATTTGCTAATCCGCAGTCTCACCCTTTGCCTATTTGCCAAGTGACAGATATTTCATGCTCAGGACTTTTTCTAGAAAAAAATTGACAGCTACTTGAATGAAGTACTATGTATCATACTCTTGTTAAGACTTTCTAAAGATTTCGCAATAAAAAAAAATGATACGTATCCTTTGCCGTCTATGAAAGATGACATGTCATAACCCACAGAATTTAGGTCATAGGTATCGTACATCAGAATCGCAGGTAGCTATGTATATATTTAAAATCATAAAGAAAGGCTACCAACCGTCAGGTCACGTAAATCAAATACGAGCCAGACTGAGCAATCTGGAAGTTTTACAAGCATAGCTTATGGAATGAAAGGCTTGACCATAAATTCCTGTTTACGAGCTTCATTAAATTGTAGATCATACAGAAGTAAAGTTACATTATATTTATTCGCTACATATTCTGCAGAGAACCAGTAGCCGAATGATTAAGTTGTAAGTTAATGTAGGTAACCCCTGAACCACGACTACTGTATATTGAATCAACAATGACAGAAGTGGCAGATCGTTCATTTGCCTGAAACTAATTTTTTTTTTTTTAATATGTCGCTTTACTTGTAAAACAGTCATTAAAGAGATGAATCTGTTGAACAGTCTACAATAGTGTTTGCATAATATTTCGCATACGCAAGCTGTTCTCTATGTTTACTTAACTGTATTCTTGATATATACTGTTTATCAATCTTTTTCCCCTGTCACAACATTTAAGGCTACGGTGTTAGCAAACAAGTTCGAATTTGATTCTACGAATTGTTGAGTCAAAATACAGTGTTTGAGTAATGTAGGCTGAATAGCAGCTACGGTAATTTTCAAGGTAAAGAAAAGGCAGTGTTATCACATGGAATGATTTTGTTATTTTACTTGACTTCAAATAATGTATGATAATGATTTTACTTTATCTCAGTTCTGTACCTGCTACTGAAAGAGGAAAAACTATACAGTGGTCCCTAAAATCTTGTATATTGTAAAGTCGATGTACGCATTTCGAAACGCAACATTTTATAGATATAGATAACTTTAGTTTGTACCCAACAGATCATGGCAGATACTATCGAAGCTACGACGTTTGCTTATGATGATATCAGACAAAAGTTGTGTTATGATTTCGGACCTTGGGATTATGTTGTCTTCGCCCTTCTGCTGATAATTTCAACTCTGATTGGCCTATTTTTTGCCTATCGCTCTCGAAACAATGCGGATGATTCTGATGACTACTTACTTGGCGGACGACAGATGACAGCCATCCCTGTTTCACTGTCATTAACCGCAAGTTTTATGTCAGCTATAACAGGTAATTATGTTATATAAACTGTGTATTTGAACGTATAACCGATTCCCGAACAAATGCTTCCTCTCCAAGAAATCAAGAATTGGAATAGATTGCTTGAGAGATTTGTA